>JBBPBX010042923.1:0-12035 GCA_038048925.1 Garcialebias charrua | reverse complement strand
TCTGTACACATACAGACATTCCAGTCCTCTGTTCTGCTTGTTCCTGTTTTGCCTGATGACCCATTTTTGTCCTATACTTGTTCATCTGATAAGGTGCCCCACAGTGCAAAAGAAGTTCTAAATTTATTTGCTTCTACTGTTACTACAGGAATGTCTTTGCAAATAACTACAGAATATCATCTCAATAATTGGGTAATGCAAACCTGATATCAATGTAAAGGCTTAAAAATAACATTTGCATGAACAGCTAGGACATTTGGGACTGGAGCTGATTTAAACTGGCAGCAACTACTTTGTAATATTGGTCTTGGCTGTTTGATATTTGGACTTAAACTCATTTTCTTCAAAGTGAGGTCAATCAAAGAGTTATCGTTAACAGGTAGGATAATAATTAACGTTTCCACACAACCCACTTCAAATTGGATGGACTTTCCCTTTATTCACTAACTTTTTTCATGATTACTGGTACATAAAAAACCTGATTAGCTACTGACCTGAAAGTCAACCATAGTCTGAGTCAAACTGGCATCATTAAGGACTAAAAACACCACAAAACCTAGAAGCCTCCCTGAGGGACCCCCCGCTCTAACAGGTGATGTGATTAGGCAGCAGAATAAAAGAACATAATACCCCCATTTCCACAAAATCTCCTAAATTGTAGTCACCCTGTCAACTCCTCCAAGTACCGTGACATTTCTGCAATTTAGTACAAAACAGACACAAACAACACGGTTGTGCTAAACATTTTCTACATCTGTTGCCAAGATAATTTCATGTGTGACAGATAGGCCATACGTTTTAAAAAATGGAGGCAGATGGTAGATAAATATAGGAATGTGAAATCAAAATGACAGAGCAGTAAAGGGAGCATCAGGGAGGTTGTTATTTTTGAGAAAAATGCTAACAGATTTCTTGAATCAGAGTGTGGCAGCCCCCGGGTGCTCCTGATGGCTTCAGAGGCTGACGAGGTTGCTTTCTGGCAAGCAGTTATCCAAACACGTTCCTTGATCTCCTCGGTCTTTAAACTATTCGGTAAATGAAGAACATTGCTGCTTATTGTTTTTCTAAGATGGCGTGACACTCCCATTCAAAGCTGTGGCGATTAAAACTCACGTATGTTACAGCTAAACAAAGCAACCAGAGCAACAGAAACAACTGTATTCATGCTTTATCACACAAACTAAAGGTCCTGTTTGAGCAGGAAGGACTCGGGGAGTTCAGCATTTGTGACCCTGTTCAGAGTTGACTGTGCATATTGTAATAAATTCTACTTTATTTCCTGAAAGCCATATGCTCTGGGATTTTCAGATAAATACAAGGATATGAACAGACGCACCTATAAACTGCAAGCTTCAAGTCAGGAACACAGATGTTGTCTTCTCCACAGTCCAGCAGAATCTGAGCCTGAAAGAAGCACATGTGAGTGATAAGTTTTAATATAATGTTCTTGATCGCACAGATTCTTATATTTGTATTCATTATAAAGGACAAAAGGTGAACTGATAATGCTTTTTATTATTATTATTTTGGCTGTTAGCAAACCAATCTGCAGAGGGTTTTTTTTTTATAAAACTTTCAGGAATAAAACATTGAATGCCCATCTACAATTTAACATCTGCTGAAGTCGACATCATTCAATATGACTGCCACAGCCAACTGACATTATAAAACACAAAATTTACTATAATTCTGTCAATTTACAGATGTTTTACTAAAACTTGGTATACAAAAGGTTGGACTAAAGGTTGGACTAAAATAGCTTCAACTCTCATTTATGAACATAGATGACGTCAGTCTAAAATTCTGGCATGAAAGCTAACGGACGATAAGCATTTCTTCAAGAAATGCCCAGCCTTTAATTTTACATGTGAGAAGAACATGATGAATCACAGATTTGTTAAAAGTAGACAGCATGATTTGTGTGACAAGATCCAACATGTACCATGACTCACACGTTCCACCCCTGCATCCCAAACACCAACACACACACATTTTTGTTCAGAAAAACTAGAGTAGCATCTATAGCTAATTTCCATTGAAAACAAAGTGAGGACCAGGCAAATTCAAAACCTTCAATACAAAAAACAACTGGACTTTATTTGTGACAGAACTGCTCCAAGACCGAGGCCATACTGATTGGCACCCCTCACCAGGTACAGACATCTACTATAACAACACTTTCCTTTTCTGGACAAGACATCCCCCTCTCCACCTCTGTTACAAATCTTGGAATAAAAATGGACTCCAATCTTACATTTGAAAATCACATTAAGCTTCTGTTTAAAACTTGCTTCTTCCATCTTCGAAACATCTCTAGACTTCGCCCATCCCTAACTTTTTCCGATGCTGAGAAGCTCGTCCATGCTTTTGTCTCCTCCAGGCTCGACTACTGCAACTCCCTGTTTATTGGAATCCCTGGCAAAAACCTTCAGAAACTTCAATATATTCAAAACAGTGCAGCAAGGATCTTGTTGCGAGTTCGTAAATTTGAACATATTACGCCCATTCTTCATAACCTTCATTGGCTTCCTGTCGCCTACAGAATTCAGTACAAAACTGCTCTCATTACACATCAATGCTTACATGGAGCTTCACCAGATTATCTGAAGGATATTCTTATTCCACACTCATCCACCCGGTCGCTGCGGTCACAGAACAGTAATCTCCTTCACATTCCGAGAACCAAATTAAGGACCATGGGAGACCGGGCTTTCAGTGTGGCTGCCCCCCGCCTGTGGAACTCTCTTCCTGACTGTCTGAGGGTCCCACAGTCTGTGGTTGACTTTAAGAGCGGCTTGAAGACCTTTCTTTTCAACCGAGCATACTCTACCTCCTCATGATTCTACTTTTGTTCTTAGTTGATACTGTTATTGATTTTACTTGTTTTATTACTTGTTTTATTGACATTTAATTTCTGTTGCACCGTGTAGCACTTTGAGATTTTCATTAATGAAAAGTGAGTTATAAATTGAATTCATTATTATTATTTATTATTACAGAAGACGTTTTGCTCCTCATCCAAGGAGCTTTCTCGATTCAAGAGCGGAGAGTGTGGGGTTCAGGTTTTAAAGGACATCTTCTCAAACTCCCACACTGCTCCTAGGGTATCCTTCCCAAAATGCTTGGCAATATGCTGGTGAAGATTCTCAGTCATCCAGGACATGATCAATTCAAAAACCCTTGTCCCTTGTTTTTTTAATTTATCATGTCCTGGATGACTGAGAATCTTCACCAGACCAGGCAAATGTCCTCACTTCCCAAAATGACCCCATTTTTTGGGGGTTAAAAACATATGATGGTCCTCACTATGTAGCAGAAACAAGAACACACACACACACACACCTGGATGCCGTTTTTCCCCCAAGAGATCGTCAAAATACTGCAGCTCATACAAACAATACAGTCTGATACAGTATCATGACAAGCTCAGATGCACTCCCATGAATCAGCTGTCCTGACACACAAACACACACACACACACACACACAGTTTGGTTAAAAGGGAGATAAATAATGAGCAGCTCGAAGATACTGAGCGTGCAGCTGTCAGCTCCCAGCTCTCACCCACGCCCCACATCACAGTGCAGAATGGTGAACCGCACTTTCGCCACACACTTCACCACACTGCCGACCACAGCTGTATACGATCATATAGAGGGGGAGGAGCCTGCATCTTAGAGGGCGTTCTGGAACATCAAATATCTGTGTTGAACTGTAAACAAGAGTGGAGCTTATACTTGGGAGCAGAAACGCTGCTGGATGATTGAGTGACCATCGAACGTGTGGCAGGGTCGCTCACATCTCACTGAGACTGACAGTATGATGATGAAGATAAGAATAATAAATAGAATGAGAGAAAAGATTACAGAGAGCAACATGCACCCCTTGTTATTACACCATCATGGGGCTCTAATTTTGAACACCATGTTAACCACAATGCTAAGTTGGCCACATGTTCACCCTATGTTGCATGTCAAAGACAGAAAAACCTTGTTGTTCTGTCAGTGTACTCCAGTGACATCAGCATGTGACATAACAAAGAGAAACTCATATAAATGAAGCCCATTTATTAAGAGCAATACTCATTTGGTCACATGATATTACTTTAAGAACAGAATGGGCATTGATACATAGTTTTAACTCCTTTCAGGTTTCAAAAAGTAATATTTATAAATGATATAAATTAACAGATCACTCAGAGCTCCTCACAGAGACATGTGGAAAATGTTAAGACAAGAAAAAGAAACGGCTTCAGGAAGATCAGCCATCTCTCTGCAGCTTGAAATGAACTTGGCACAGCCAGTGAAATGTTACATGGCCTGTCGCATATTCACAAAGCATATGTGGAAATCAATAAAGCACCATGTGTTCGATCAGATCCAAGGCTGTGTGTAATGGTCACTCTTAGCTGCTTAGACACAATATGAAGCAAGATTAATGAAACGTGTTGGCAGCCCGACTCGCTCACGTTTTTTAAACCCATGCACACGTTAACACACAGATCAGGTTCGCTGTTTTTGTGTGTTTAAAAAAAAAATCACTTTTCTGACATTTTGAGGATTGATGTTCGAGCTAAGCCTCATCTCGAGGTTGCGGTTCAGAAATGGACCACATCTGTCGGAGGCCAAATTGCTTTGATATCTAGAAGAGACATTGATGAAAAAGGCCAACAGACAGAAGTTTGAAACACATTGAAACAAAGAAAAAAAGAGTAAAAATGAAGAACAAGCTGCACTGATTGCCATTTTCGATCTGGTCCAATCTGATAGGCGTTACAGAACTCACATCGAGTGCATGCAGCACCAGAGATGAAATGATGCAGCTCTACGCACGAGCCAAATAAAAACGGCTGAAAATAGAAAGTCTTTACCCAGATGAGCCGATAAGTTGGTTTGAAATATCAACCTTTAGTCTGGATGTAGTTACTGTAACTACGAACCATTATTCACATGAGCACACAAACAACTCTCCACTCCAGATCTCTCTCATATTTTCACCCAACAGATCACAGCTTCAGTAAGAAGAGCAGATGGAGACAAAAGTCACTTCCCTGCTTCACGTATTTTCAAACGCTCACTTATGGATCATGATCAACAAAACAAGATCCAGATACAACACGAGTTTCCTCTATTGGGTTACTGAGTTCAGTCTAAGAGATATGGCAAGAAGCTCTTTCCTGCAGAAGGAGCTTGGAGTAGAGCTGCTGTTCCTCCTTCCTGAAAGGATTCAGTTGAGGTGGTTGGAACATCTGTTTCAGATGTCTCTTGGCCACATCCAAGGTTTTCTGAGCACGTCCCACTGAGAGGAGACCCACGACAAACCCAGAACTTATTGGGTGGATTATATATCCTCTCTGGTCTGAGAACCCTTTGAGATACCCAAAGAGGGTCTTGGATATGTTTCTGGGAAGAGGGAAGTCTGGGGTGGACCAGTTGCCTCTAAGACCCAAACTCAGACAGATGGACTGACAGATGGATCAGCGCTGGTTTCCTTTCCACTGTCGCCCTTGGGCTTGCTCAAGATGGGAAAGTGTGATGAAGTGAAGATTCATCACAATATGCTGGCTTCCTCAGATAAACTTTTACTAACTGGCAAGTTAGTATTATATATGTACAGTGTAGTATGTACATGAATGTTTCTGTTCAGTGCCCTGAGATGACTTCTGTTGTGAACTGGTGTTATATAAATAAACTGAACTGGTTTCCAAATATTCAAAGTCTAGATAAAATGGGCAAATTAGAAGATTTATTGCAACTGCATGACCATCTGATCTTTCTTTTTATTACCATATTCGTCGGTGTATAACACACAGTTTTTTTACTCATTTGAATGTCCTGCGTGTTATATGCCGAAGCGTGTTATTTATGGATTTTTTCCCATATTTTTAGACCCATTTTTGGGTCTGATATCGCCGTTTTTCATTTTGGGCAAAAAAAATGGTGCAGTGCCACTTTTGTCCGCTAGGGGGCCACTTCCAGACCATTTCTAGCTCATGTGTCCGAAAAAAACCTCCTCTGGTTGGACTGACTCTGTCGCTGCCTGCCTCCTGCTCTGGATGTAGCTGCACAGCTGTTAGCTGTGAGGTTCGCTGTTTTTTTTAGCAAGATAACTCATAAACCACACCGCGGATTTTCTTGAAACTTACAGAGCGTAATTTGGTGGACATTTACAAATTATTAGCTGTATAAGACATTTGAGATAAAATTCAATTTTTTATAATTTATTTTAGTAGCGCACGCGACCAATTTGGAAAAAGTCAAACCAAAACAATTTATAATCCAGCAGATTTGACCATTTCAGACGCAGACTCTTCCACTGGTACATTTTCATCTTCAAATCACTTCTTGGTCTGCTGCCCTCATACATCTCCTCCTACATGTCTTTGCGTGAGTGCAGCTACAGCGTGCGCTCTCAGGACATGATCACCTGCAGTGTTCCGTCAGTGAGGACTGAACTTGGAAAAAGGGCCTTCTCCTACTCTGCTCCTGCTTCCTGGAATATCTTACAAAAAGATCTGAAGCTCTCGGCCCTGACCTCTCTGGATGGTTTTCAGAATCTGTTGGAATCCTGGCAAAAACCAATGCAGATATGTTCCTGTCTTTGATTTTTTTTTGTACATCTACCTTATAATGTTTTTGCTACTTTTTGCTACTTTTTCTTTTCTTTTGTTTATTGTTTAATGTATTTGTATCATTGATGTTCATCATTCTTTAGTTTGTAGCAGGTCGCTTTCGTAAATGAGCCCTCGAGGCTCAATAAGATTTACCTGACTAAATAAAGGTTGAATGAATGAATTTCGTGAAACAGTTAAGCTCAGGAACCCTTGTGCTATAATGTCAGCTAAGAAATATATTTTTTCTCGCAAAGAAACAATTGTTTTTACCGTGTTTTCTTGTGAAGTCCTTCATATTCGCTCGCTTCTGTGGCCGCCATTTTGAGCAGGGCAAATGAGGCGCTGACGCGTCGCGTAGCGGTGACGCATAATAGATGCGCGTTATACAACGAAGCGTGTTCTTTATAGATTTTTCCAATTTATTGGCAATAATTGGACTAAGCGTGTTATACACAGGAGCGTGTTAAACTCCGACGAATACGGTAATTTTTTAAAAGTGGCACCTGAACGTGACACACCAACTCATTTCCTTGTGGGGCTTTTCCAGCCGGGGTGTTTTTAATCGTCACTACGCCTGCGAGTCGTGCTTCCAGAAAAGAAAAGTAAAACTCGAAGCATTCCAGCGTCTGTTTCTGCTATCGTCATTTATTTTGAAAGGATTAGGACGTGGAAGCTATGGGGACTCGAATATTTGAAGAAAAATCAAACCATTACAAACAAATCCAGTGTGTTTTTGCTATAAAATGCACCGGGCTCCATCAATAAATTAAACAACTCCTCTGTGTGGCAGATATTATATCATCTCAGTGACGATCAAGCCAAACCCTTTCAGAACCACACATAAAACTCCAATGAACAATTTTTAATGCTCAGCTGCTCTGAAAGAAACTGGACTAGTAAAAGTGATGTTAAAGCACCTTCTGCTCAATGACGTTGGTGGTCTGATAGTTGAGGATGGGCTGCAGGCCATGGGAGTCAGCGGCAGCCTTTGGATCCAAGCTGAAGTTGAAGGCCACAAAAATAGGGGAGAGTTTATCCCTGAACTCCTCCTCCTCCTGCAGTTACAGAAACACATTGCAGTTGATCTAAAACCACTTCTTTAACTACCGTAATAAAGAGCACATGTTTTAAGTCTTAAAAATAAGATTGAATTATACCACTCCTACTATTGAACCCTCAAAGTTTTTACTGACAGTTTTCTGCTCATTATCAGAGCTGCTGAACAAGTCCAAATCATAACAGGCTTACTCTCAAGTAGATCTTTGTGTGGTGGCACAGACGCTCCCCGTGGCGCACACTAACATTTCCCTGCAGCAAAGGCTGCTGGGAATCCCAGAACAGAGCCCTCTTCACTGCACCTTTCTGATTGTGCTTGTGACTGTCAAGCTGCACCTCCACCTGGAAATCTGGAACACATAACACACAAATGAGCATTCATGGCATGATGAATGCTCTGAAGTCGCCTAATGACAGGCTGGAAAAAGACCTCTGTAAACTCACACACACAGTGCAGTCAATGTAACCTTAACATAATGGCAGGGGTACCGTAGTATTTGTATATGAAGGATGGAGTAATTAAGGATAATAACTGAGGGCTGATAGGAAAAGTGATAAAATACAGAAAAGGATTGAGCACTAAACAGTCATAAAGAATGCTGAGACCTACAGCTGCAACAGTTGTGGATCTAAAACACTAACATTGTTGGCCACTTGACAGCTTGCAGTTAATCAGACACAGATGTGGGAAACTGGCTCACCTAGATAGGCCGGTAGGTGTTTCCCATCAGCAGAGATGCAGAAACTCAGGTTGACACTGTTTTGGACAGAAATAAATAAAAAAAAGGTTTGGCGAGAAAATCTAATGTATTAATGGAAAAGATTCAGTGTCAATATACGGCGGACACGCACGAGCCCAAACTTGTTCCCTAGCGTTCTCACATTGATCAGTTTTCCTGCGTCAGCTCCTGACATGGTTTACATTTACAAAGGCATGAGGAATAATGGGAATGTAGTGAATAACATGAGAAACATTTCGATGTTTGGAGACACGGCTGCCATCTGACCACTCTCGCCAGCTGGGCTGATAAACTGCTGTGTCTCCATTTCCACCCCCCACCCCCTCCTCGACTCACAGAAAGGGATAGCAGAGTTAAGAGGGGTGAAATCGTGTAAAGACTCGGGTTTCAGCGTTGACCAGTCAGTGGCTGTCGGTATAAGCCCATAGTTCTCTCCCATGACATCAGCTGCACAACATGGAGCTGCTGTCCAAGTCTGCAAACTCTAACACACACACACACACACACACACACACACATGCCAACAACCTACTGCTAACCCCACATGGGAGAGAGTAAAGACCACGAGCCAAAAAAACAGGAACAGGAAAAGGAAAACAGGGAGTTTGTTGAAAAAAAAAACACATGAAGAGGTGAAAAATTAGGGAATAAAACAGAAAATACGCCTTCATTCGAGAAGAACAGACATGTATACACTGCAGTGTGTGCACAACTGTGTGTGCAAGCTCACAGGAGTCTACGTGTCCTGATGTTTCCCAGCTGTGTTCCACCACTAAACAATATCTCATTCAAAGACCTCCGAGCCCCTCCCCTCTCAAACCTCTTTCCCATTATCCCCTCTGCTCTCCTTTCACCCCCACCAACCACTCCTCATCGCCAGGCAACGTAGCATAATCAAGACATGTGTGTATACAAGAGTTTCCTTCATGGATCAGGATGTGGAGAAATGGTGTGTGGGGGGGTACAGACACAGGAGTGCAGCGTCAACCTCGCCAAGCTGCGAGGCACCGTCATCTGTTTCCTCTCCCCACTTCTGCAGCAGACATGTGCACTTTTGGAGGAGGAGGCCAACCAACAGCTAACAATGCTCCTATTCAGCATGTTAGCGCTCTGCTCGTCAGCAGAAAGGAAGAGACGTTCAGAAAAGAGGTCAAGAAGCTCAACCAAGCAGTGCCCTGAGAGCTCATGTAAAGGTTATTCCTTATCGGAGCTTCTCGGCAGCATCGAAATGTTCCTGCAAGCAGGAAATGAGGAAGCACATGTTTCTTTGCAGCGCAGGATCAGAAACGTGCTGAGTCACGGGACAGAATGAGCGGTGTGCCGGGCGCTCACCAGGAAACAGGAGTGGTGGTGTTCCCACTGGTGATCATGCAGTTCTTCTCTTCAGGGTTGATCATGGTGGGATAAACAGTCAGAGCGGCGCTGGTGTTGACTATGGGACGGGATCTATGGATCGCAAAATGCCAGTTATTAGAGGGATATTTCATTTTTATTTTCACTGGCTAAATAAACAGTTTAAAATATTTTAGTTTAGTAGGAAAAAAATAAGGTTTACCGTATTTTCCGAAATATGGGTCGCACCTGAATATAGGTCGCATTGTCCAATTACTGTATTGCCAAAGAATTGGAAAAATCCATATATAGGTCGCACCTGAATATAGGTCGCACCTACCGTATTCTCCGGCCTATAAGTCGCACCTTTTTGCATACATTTCTAAGCCCTGCAACTTATGGGCCGGTGCGACTTATACGTGGATTTTTCTGGGGGGGGGTTTCACTTTGGTCAAAAAAATGGTCACTTAATTTAACGTTTTTAACCGTCAAAGTGCATTTTTCAAGAAAAGTTAAACTGAGACACACTTTTACTGTAATGTCAGCTAACAAGAATATATTTTTTATGTGTTTATCTTTAAAGATCAAAGAGATGCAGGTCTGTTTGCTGCACTGCAGGTCTGTTGTTGCTGCGCGTGCTCGTTTTGTGCCGTGAGGTGCGACTTATACGTGGATTTTTCCACTTCATTGGACATAATTGGACTGGTGCGACTTATACTCCTGTGCGACTTATAGGCCGGTGAATACGGTACGTCAAAATGTGGACCGTGTTTAGCTCTGATGCAAATGTCTGCCACAGGAGCACACAGCAAGGCTTTTAAGAAGATTAACACTTAAAAACAATTATTTGTTTGATAAAAATTATAGCAAATATGTGTCTGAGCTGAACTTTTCTTTAATAAATGAATAATTTTAGCAGGATAAACACCTAAAAATATATATTTGTTAGCTGACATTATTGTAAGAGTGTGTCTCAGTTTAATTTTTGTTAATAAATGATTACAAATCAGCTTATTTTATAAAAAGCCATAAATAGGTCGCACCTGAATACAGTATAGGTCGCAGGGCATGCAAAAATGATAAAAAGCTGCGACCTATATTCCAGAAAATATGGTAGCTTAGGGTGGCTGGTGTACAAAGCCATGTTAGTAGTTTATATTCTTTATATGTAGAGGCAAAATGTGGTACGGGTTTCTCATTTTTCTGTTGTCTTAAAAACAATACAGTACTTTACTCATAAAATATGGATTTCAAATCAGCAAACCTGTAAAGAACTGCCTTGATAACACCAAACGCTCCAACAATCAAATCTGAAAGAATAAAAGAACACCATTGAAAACAGTCTTAAACATAGCATTGGTCATAATCGTGTTGTAGATGCTGCAGTCAGTTACCTGGGTATCCATTCTTGTCCAGGTCCTTGGCACCTCTGAGGGCAAACCCAAAACTGGCAGGAAGTGCCCCGGCAGCCCACTGGCCCACGATCACCTGGGATGGCTGTTCCTTCAGACCTTCAGAGTATCCATTGTAGATGTAGACCAGCCCCTGTTGGTTCTCTCCTCCAAACGGACAGCTTATAGCCACGTCTTACAAAAAGATTCAGAACAACATAAGTATTTACAAACTGTATTTGAGTTACTTCTATACAAACTGGTTGAAGTAATACACACATTTTAGCAGTAAAAGCAGGTTAAATAACCTAACAAGGTTAAGTCAGTTCCTCTGGACACGTTCTTCTTTGTTGAAACATTTCATCTTTTATTCAAAAGAATGTGTCAGTATGAGGAGCTGCAACAAACTCAGTCTTATAAATTGCACCTTCTCAGGATCAACCAGTAAGGAGTATATGATAAGAGGCTATTTATAAGACTGAGTTTGTTGCAGAGCCTCAGACTGAATAAGTCTTTGGATTAAAGACGAAATGTTTCGACAAAGAAGAATCCATCCAGAGGACTTGTTAGATTTATCTACCTGGATTACTGAGCATGCATCAGGACAGGTTAAATAACACTGAAAACTACAGTCCTTTGTGTCAGAGCTAGCTAATGTCAGAAAAATACTTTTAATAGTGTCATTTTTAGGTATTATAAAAAAAAGCAGTTTGGATCAACTGAGACATTTTGTAGGTTTGACTCTGCCTTTCTAGTTCCCAGTGGGTCTGTATTATTATACGAGAAAAGAGCAGACTTGTTAATTAACATGTTCATGACTTTTGCTGCTATTCCCTCCTGACTGCTTGTGTGCACATTGATTTTCAGGTTTTTAATACTGTAGATGGAACCCAGGACCTGAGAA
>JBBPBX010042922.1:14518-28172 GCA_038048925.1 Garcialebias charrua | reverse complement strand
AGTAATGTGTCAGAACTTAGAAGTTTTCTGGGCATGGTGAACCAAGTGGGCAAGTTCATTCCCCATCTGGCCGAAAAGGACAAAGCCCTGCGTGATCTATTGTCAAAAAGAAACAGTTGGTACTGGGGCACGGACCAGGACAAAGCATTTAAAACTCTAAAAGAGGCTTTAACGTCAACTCCAGTACTGGCCATGTATGACCCAAACAGAGACACTAAAGTTTCGGCAGATGCTTCATCATATGGACTGGGAGGAGTTCTTCTCCAGATGTGGGAGGAAGGCTGGAGACCGGTAGCTTATGCTTCGCGGTCACTTTCTCCAACGGAGCAACGTTACGCACAGGTGGAAAAGGAGGCTTTAGCCCTTACATGGGCGTGTGAACGTTTTCGTGATTTCCTCATAGGGAAACACTTCTGCTTGGAGACAGACCATAAGCCTCTCATTTCCCTGCTGGGAGAACAAGCGTTGGACCTTCTTCCACCAAGAATTCAGCGTTTCAGGATGAGACTCATGCGCTACGTGTATGATATACAGTACGCTCCAGGTAAATCACTCTGGACAGCAGACACATTGTCCCGTTCACCAATAAAAAGACAGATGTCTCAGTTAGACAAAGAACTAATGGAGGACACTGACATCTATGTGGACAACATCATTGCAACTCTGCCAGTTAGTTCTTCATATTTGGACACACTTAAAGAACAGCTACAGAGTGACAACATTTGTGCACGTGTCATGGAGATGTGCACACAAGGATGGCCAATTCATGCAAATCAGGAACCACTGCTGAGAAATTACTGGCCGGAACGTGCCACTCTCACTGTGAAAGATGGTTTGTTGCTGAAAGACTCACGACTTGTTATTCCCTCAGCGATGCGCAATGCTGTGTTGGAAAAGCTTCATGAGGGACATCAAGGGGTGGTTAAGTGCAAAGCCCGGGCTCGTCAGTCAGTGTGGTGGCCCGGACTCAGTCAGCAAATAAATGAAATGGTGTTAAAATGTAGAACATGTATACAGGAAAGGCACAACCATAGTGAACCACTCATGCCTTCCCAACACCCTGCCCGCCCATGGCAAAAATTAGGCACAGATCTTTTTGAGTTGGGAGGGAAACAGTACCTTCTTGTTGTGGACTATTTTTCTAGATATGTGGAAATTGCTCTTCTAAATGGGACAAAAACAAATGATATTATAATTAATCTTAAGTCCATTTTTGCCCGACATGGTATTCCTGAGATCCTAATGTCAGATAATGGACCACAGTATTCTGGGCGAGTCTTTGAGTCTTTTGCTGCCTCATATGGGTTCGAACACATCACTAGCAGCCCAAGATTTCCGCAGAGTAATGGGGAAGCGGAGCGCTCAGTACAGACTGTGAAAAACCTGTTAAAGAAAGCAGCAGATCCCTATTTAGCTCTTCTTGCTTATAGAGCTACACCGCTGCAGAATGGATACAGCCCTGCAGAGCTCCTAATGGGCCGAAGATTGCGCACAACGCTACCAGCACTTCCCTCTACTTTGAATCCTGCACTGCCGGACAGTGTCGACCTGGCTCAAAAGGAGAGTCAAAGGAGGAGGATGGACATGGCAAACTTCAACAGGCGCCATCGGGCCAAACCTTTGTGTGACCTATCACCGGGAGAACAAGTTTGGGTTACAGATGCAAAAACACCTGGGACTGTGATCCAAAGTCATGCCACACCAAGATCCTACATGGTGGATTTACCCCAGGGATCAGTGAGGCGCAATCGGTTGCATCTGATCCCATTGCATTCGGCTTTGCAGGATGAGACTGTGAGAATGGGGTTGACAGAAGTTCCTGCAGAGCAGTCTTCATCAGCGGAGTCATCAGCTGTTACTCCTGTAAAGACTGATGTTATGAGAACAAGATCAGGGAGAATAGTTATAAAGCCTTCTAGACTGGACCTTTAAGAGAGAGAAGGAAAAAGAGAGAGAGAGAAAAAAGTTAGAGTTAAGTTAGAGTTAAAAGGACTGATAGTTGAAGAAACAGGTTGTATATAAGTTACAGTTATTTTATGCTGTGTTCCTAGCCTGTAAAAGAAAAATGGAAAAAAAAAAATGAAACAAAATGGTTCCCTATTTGTTAAAAGGGGAGATGTGGTGTTCATGATAGTAACTGTTATTAACGAGTGTTCTTGAACGTTACACACTGGAGGATGTGACGTGTTTATGCAGCACGAGGCTGACGTTGATCTGACTAATAAAGTGAGTGTTTGCTAGCACATGAAGTCCCACGTATTCGTTCTTAAATATAAGAACACGACAAAAGTGATATCCTTCAGATTCAAAAAAGTCTTCTGCTTCCATTTTAAATGACAGACAAGAGGACAGTAATGATGGGTTTATAGCTTCAGTGTTATTGTAAGATAGCAAAGGAGGTCTTAATTGCGTCATAAAAGTGCGTCCAGAAAATTACTACAGAAATCACTGCACTTCGGCATGTAGCAGGAAAAATGTAAAAAAACTATTTCTTTAAGCTACTGACTTGAAAAAAGCATACTAAGTATGCTTATGTGTGTTGTTTACTATATGAAATTCTTGTTATATCGATTTTTTCAGATTTGATTACATTTCTCCTTTAATGCCTTTGTGGACTGGGTTAAAGTACTGTTAATACAGGGTCAGAGATGCCTCTTCACTCTCATACTTATACTAATGACGTACCTGCTTCAAATGTTATCAGCCATTAAATGGTAAATGGACTGTACTTATATAGCACCTTTCTATCTTATCAAGACACTCAAAGCACTTTACAACACAATCTGTACCCTCATGTACCCATTCATACATCTCTACACATATCAGAGGCAATGAGGGGTTCATTGTCTTGCCCAGAGACACTTGGACATGTGACTGCTGGTGAATTTGAACCCCCTACTCTTGCATTGGAGGACAACTGCTCTAACCACTGAGCCACAGCCGCCGTTAAATGGCTGTTATTACGGTAGTTATCATCCCCACAGGTTACGTTCAGACTGCACCTCCTGTACTTAGTAGGCATTAAGGTATGTTCTTATCACTGATAATAGGGTCAGGGGGTTAGGTTAAGGGTCAGTGCTCTGGGTCAGGTTT
The DNA here is from genome assembly GCA_038048925.1 of Garcialebias charrua. NCBI lineage: Eukaryota > Metazoa > Chordata > Actinopteri > Cyprinodontiformes > Rivulidae > Garcialebias > Garcialebias charrua. Next base: position 25,079 of record JBBPBX010042922.1, on the reverse strand, counting down.
AAGGTTAGGTTTAGGAAAAGGGTTAAAGAAAGCTAACAAAAAAAGCTTCTGGTTTTAGACGTGGGCAAAGTTGCATATTATCAGCGATAACAACGTACCTTTAAACCTACCAGGAGGTACAAGAGGGACAGTCTGAACGCAGCATATAGGGATAATAACAACTAATAAAGGCCATTTAATGGGCTGATAACATTCAAAGCTGCTGAATGAAAGTGCAGATCTCTGTTATGGTTCTGTTGCCAAACTTCAGACAGAGGAGAGCATTTTTTACCATCCCCAAGTTTAAAACAAAATAAATAGGCAGGGATTATTTTCTGAGTTTATTAAACTCCATCCAGGGGTTAAAAATATATTTTGCCAAACAAAAAACTGTTAATTTTCAAAGTTAACACCACAGTTTTAAGCACAAATTCTGCACAGTTCAGAATATGTATGATGACCCTCAGCTACTATTACACTATAGCTCAGTATCTTTGAAATTAACTAAGTTATATTTTTTGTTTGCTAATGTCACTTAGTTGTGGTGGCCATCTTAAAATGGTGTGACTCCAAACTTTGATCAGTTGATCAGTAAAAATTGCACTGCCTTCGCCTTCAGCAGAGGAAAATAGTAAAGAACTACTGAGAACATTTTAAAATAAAATAAAAAAAGCCAGCAGAACGTCTTTAATCTACCAATTTATGCTTTATACATCATTTCGTAATCCCAGCAGGGACCTAACTTGTTATAAAAGTTTGTTTTAATTACCCACTCAAACAAGAAGGGATTTTGTTAAATTTTCAACAACAGTGATTTTACAGCCAGAGGTAATTTGCAGCGATTGAGGAGCCGACTTGTTTCAAATAGGGAGCGTTGTTGTTGTTCTACAGAAAGGGATCAAACTAAATTAAAACTGAAGCTTTACTTGGTTTTGGTCTGGCTTTCATTGTGGCTACCTTTTGAAAGTTTCAGACAATACAAAACTGTGATTATGTGAAACACATCACATGAAGAACAAGCGCTACAAGTTTTACCCTGTGTAGTTTGATTTGAAGCATTTCACATTAATTTACCGATCCTATAAAAAGTACTTAACAATTATTTATAGCTTATTTTTAAACAAAATAACAAGAAAAATATAATATTAAATGAGACTTATGAAAGTTGGAACTGTTTTAGTGTAAAGTTACATTCCTACATTTTTAATAATAAACATTTAAAATTGTATGTGCTCAAAGGAGAGTTCAGATTTTTGTTGCAGTGGGGTTCAGTAAAAGGTTATGAACAATTAATATCTTACCTGTTGTAGATTCTCTCACATTAGCCTCAGTAGGCGTGTTTCCATCAAGGTTTCTAGGTGCGCATTATGAAGCATCGCATCAGAAAAGCTAAATGGAAACGGCATAATTCGAGTTAACTTCCTCTAAGTCGCTCTAAAGTTTATACGCTCGCTTGAGGTAGTTTTTGGGGAGTCGATTCAGAGCTGAGTCGGCTAAACGACAGATGGAAACAGATTAGCCGACTCAGTTCTGCCGCAGCGAACATTCACGTCACGTGACTGATCAGCTGTTTCCGCTCCGGACAACATGTAACATCGCTAAAACTAGTTGGCATGACAGAATAAATACAACTTGCCCGATAGCAACACATACCTGAAATATTCTCTCCATTTTGCCGAGATGTCTGTTTTCAAACGCTACTTCCTGTTTACTGTGGAAGTGCGTAACGCTGACGTCTGACGTATGGCGCTGACGTGTGACGTAATGACGCTGACGTCTGACGTAGAGACGCTTTGCGTGGCATTGCAGATGCGCTTCAAGCCAGTTAATGGAAACACTTCTGATCCTCATAATTTTAATTTACATTTTAGCGAAATTTTCTAAAATTCGCTCAAAAATCGAATTTAAATTGGATGGAAACATAGCTAGTGAGGAACTGTAGTGTTCATTCTGATTGGACTGATAAGCTACGCTTTAAGTCGATAGTTGCCATCGTTAAAAAAATAAAATAAATATAACTCAAGTCCCAGAAATGGTTTCAAATGTATTTTTGATAAACCATTTAAAACCAGCTACAATTTTGTATTACACAGTTATACCAGCAAACATTTTTGGATATGCCCATAAGAAGTCCCTGAGGCTACATCAAAAGTACTACAGCTAGCTGCTGCTGAAAAATAACCATAGATTTTCATGTAAATAAATGCATGATCCAACACAGACAGCAGTATGAAACCTTGGCCTGCACTTATAATAATAATAATAATAATGATAATTTTATTTAAAAGCGCCTTTCAGGACACCCAAGGACTCTTAACAAACAAACACAGTTCACTTCTACGTACATAATGTTTTAAGATTGCAGTCCACGTTGGTTTTAGGCTTTACACCAGGTGTCTGCAACCTTTATGATCAAAAGAGCCATTTTTCACCTTCGTTCACTACTTTATATCCGGAGCTGCAACAACCTGCTACAACTGTGGTTATCAACTGGTGGCCTGTGGGCCACTTTAAGTTTACTGGAGGGTGCTTTTGTTGCCGGTAGGGGTGGCATTACCATATAAAGCAAAAATAAAATAAAATTAATGATTTTTTACATTTATTAAATAAAAATATTTGATTCTTGTAAAGAAGGGAGGGGGGAAATAGTTTTACCTTTTTTTTTAATTAAAAAATCTTTAAACTATGCAGACAGTTCTTTATATAAAGAAATAAGGCATCAAGTTAAAATATGTTTTACTCCTTGTACTCCAGTGTTCTCATATTTGCAAAAGAAATGACAGGAAAACAGTAAAAACTCATCCCTTTTTTTGTTGTTTGTACATTTGTATAATCAATAAAATTCAGTTTTATGTCAATTTTGGTCAAAGCTTGAAAGAGCCGCTGCATAAGGACCAAAGAGCCACATCTATTCTATCTTTGACCTTAGTTGATACTGTTATTGGTTTTACTTGTTTTATCACTTGTTTTATTTGACCTTTAATTTTGTTGCATTTTGTAGCACTTTGAGATTTTCATTAATGAAAAGTGCGTTATACATTAAATTCATTATTATTATTATTATTGTGTGGCTCCAGAGCCGCAGGTTGCAGACCCCTGCTCTACACAATCAGTCTAGTAAGAAATGTTCTTTCTTCTAACTGAGGCTGTTTAAACTTAATTATTTAAGCCTTTGCACAGAATCCCATTTCAAATAATCTGAACTTTTGCTTCAAGATAAATTCGATGCTCAGTTTACAGGCGAAGCTGGATGTTTGTTTTGATGTGCTGACAGAGCACGGAGGCGTGAGCATTCCCTGATTCCAGGAGGATTTTACAACAAGGTGATACGGGTGATACCTGGCTCAGCACAAGCTTACACTTCTGCACACTCACACAGCCACCTGTACGCACGTACGCCACCTTTATGATCCTCACCAGCATCAACAGTGCTGATAGTTGAGATGCAACCAAAAGGTTTTTGTTTTGAGTCGGTGATAAGATTTTTATCAAGGGCTCCATTGCCGAGATGTGGCCCTGTAAATCGCAGAGAGGAGCCCCTGACCTGCCTTGCTTGTTATTCCCTCTCATGGGCTCATTAATTGAATTACCTATTCATCGAAGAGTGGAGAGTGGACTGAATTAGGCTCTTCGCTCTGCTACCTCTCAATCTTAAGAGCCTCCATAGTAGGGCGATGACTGGTTTCCATTGTTTGTGGCTGCGTCTCTCTGGGCCTGTGAAAGTGGAAGGGGGAGACGGGGTAGGGCAGGTATGGCGCAGCCACAGGGGGCTAACCTTTGCCCCTGTTTAGGAGAGGGACTTGGGTCTATCCAGCAACACAATACTTCCAGCACATAGCCCTCAGTGGCTGCCTGCTGCTACCCACAATGAAGCTCTTTGCTGGGGTCTCTCTAGGCAGAAAGGCCCCCCTGGAGTGCTGACTGCCATCCGGAGGTCTTTCACCACTTTCCCCTCTCTACCTCCGGCTGCCATCTAGCAAGAGAGTAAAAAGCTCAATACCAGAGAAGATACAAGGGAAACAATGGTCTTTAGAGAGTATCTTAACCCGCAACAAACAGTGTCAACATCTGTGAGGAGTTCATAGACGGATGGAAAGTTGCGTCCGCCGCCCGCGGACAGAAAAAGGCCTTTCCTTGTGAGCAGTGTTGTGAAATAAAATAATATATTTTTGTCTTCATGTTTCATTTGCTCCAAATTTGCTGCAAGCTGATGCAAGCAGAAGCGTATCTTGTTTAGAAAATGTTTGTGCAAACATTACAGGGACTTTCCACTCAACCTGGAGGGGTAAGAAGAACATTCTTGTGTTTCCGGTCTGGCCAGTGTTTGTATAGCTGGGACTTTTTACTTTGAGGGGCAAGAAAAACATTCTTGTAGCATGAGTTTAGGTATCAGTTGAGAATAGAAAAACATTCTTGTAGCATGAGCTTATAGGCAACAGAGGAGAATATAAGGAGCAGACTTCCTCCTCCAGACAGACAACGCAGGACCAGCCACGAGGGACTAACCCATCAGGTTGTATGCTGTCTCCATTGAATGCGCATTCATGTTCTTTGTCCTTCTATCTATATTTCTCTCCCTCTCTCTCTCTCTCTCTGTCCTCTCATTTGGATCATATATATGACTTATAAAATATAACAAAAGAATTCTGTGACTTTTAAAACTTATGATTATTAAAACTGGTTTGGAACTTTAAAGTGCGAGTCTGTCGTGTTTTCAGCGTATCTCCTTCTTTTATCCAAAGTGAAGCCAAAACAACGAACTTGGGGTGAAACGCCAACAATTTGGAGGTCCCGACCGAGATTGGTTGCACGCGGACAGGAAGGGGGAGTCCAGAACACTGATCAGTGACCGGTCATCTCAACGAAAAAGGTAGGCAGATTCCTGTTTAAACAAAATCTGTGATTGGGAATTTTTATAGGCAAATTTATTCAGTGTGTTGGACTCCAAAGTAAAATAATAATACCCAAGTCCCAGGTAAAACACGCAGTGGTCAAGCCTCCCAGAGAGCCGACGGGCTTCTGGAACAGAGGGGTCGGGGTTCTAGGATAAATAAATAATTTATTCGCCGCTGACCCTGTAACTCTGAGACCAAGTTAACTGTAAACTTGCTAAAGTGGTGACTAGCTTAAAAACAGTGACAATTTAGACTTACTTATAATTCGAGATTAAATAAGTAAGGGCGGGACTAGGGTGAGAGTTTTTTAAATGAACGCGCTGACTTTTGCTGAAAAAATAAATAAAATAAATAAAAATAATAATAATAATAATTCGATAGAGTTCCAAACCAACTAGTTAAATAAAATAAAAATAAAAAAGTAGTCACAGAATACTAAATCTTTTTCATGTTCTAAATTAATGAGGTTTCTTGCGTGAGGAGTCAACACACATACCAATCTTATCTCACACTCAAAAGGTTCTAAAAAAAAAAAAAAAAAAAATTTTTTTTCATTGCTGAAGTTTTTCTGGTGTCAGAGTCTCGCGTGCTTGTTGAGCTGGTCAGTCTTGTATGTTGTCTGTCTTGTTGAAATATTAGGCCAGCGTGTGTGTGTGAGCCAAAGAAGAAAAAAGAGTTCCGGAGATTCCTGGTTCCTGAACAATAAAGATTAATAGCTGTGTGGAGTGTGCGTGTTTTACTGTGAGAATGAGCAAAGACATAAAAACTGAGATGGAAGGGAGCTTTAACCAGAAGTGTGAGAGTGTATCCTTTAAACCCATAAATGAACAAATAAGGATTATAATACAAGCAATAACCATGTCAATGCAGGATAAAAAACAGGAAAAACAGCTTTTAAAGAAAATAGAAGAAATAAATGACAAAACGGGCAAAAGTAACGTGGTGAGTTTAATTTGGGAAAAAATAAGGAAGTGTAAGGAGGAAGTAGAAGAATTTCAGAAACAACAAAAGGAAGCCAACGCCCTAAAAAAGGGAAAATATAGAAAAATGTCAACTGTATCAGAAAACAATTGTAAAGAGTGGTTTAAACTAGTTCTGATAGCACAGGGGGTGTTTCATTTACTGACTGTGGATAAGAGTGAGAAAACAGGAAGTCTTGAGCCTCCACCCTATCCTAACCGCAGCATCTCGTCAGCCCCACCGGTAGAGAGCATGTACCCGGTATATCAGATNGCAAATGAACAGTATCTGAGAGTCATGTCTTGAAAAATTAAAAACTCCAGAAAAGATCTTCCTTTCGTCTGACCTGAGAGTTTAGTTTATGCCAGGTTTTCATCTAGCTCTTTGGACATTATCTTGCTGGTGTTCAAATAGTTTTAATTTTTGTCACAATCAGAGTTGAGTGGCTTTAAAACAAACAAACAAATTAAAAAACCAAAAACGTAAAATCAGTCAGGATCATGGACACAAACTGGACTAGAATGAACAAAAAAAACCTGAATAAACATTTTTAAGACCACTTTATAAAAATTCCCAAAAGTAAGGCTTCTTAGAAGCTAAATATACAAAGTAAAAAAAATGAGGGATATTATTTGCTCAGCACTACAGGAGGTATAAAAAAAATGCATATGTATGGGTTACCTAACACTCACACATCCAATAAAACACTTTAAAGCTGCACTGAAACTTTGTAGTGCAGTCTGTAACTTTTCTAACAATATATTTTTAACATATTTCTTCACTCTGTCACTATCTACTGACAGACTGATGTTAGACAAAGTAATCTCTGAAAAAAACTATAGTCCCCTTGCTTCTCTATCAGCATTTATAAAAACACTAAAAACACAGAGTGACCCGCCGTTAACCAGCCAATAAAAACAGAGCTTGAATTTGAATCAGCCAATAAAAACAGAGCTTGAATTTGAATTTCAGCAGGGCCAGGGGGAGCAGAGCCATATATGGCTCTGAGGGGGAGGGATCAGAATGCTTTGCCTGTTGAAAATATTTCTAAGTTCTGTGCTCTACAGAAAGTCAGACATAGCACCTTTAAAATCATGCATTTCCTGTAAAGGGCATGGACTCTTCTAAACATGCAGGACATAAAAATAAAATAAAAACACTTTCCATGAGGTTTGTCATCCTACTGGGAAACAGCAGGGTGTGGAGGGTGAACACCAGCAGCAAGGGCCCTCAGGCTTTCAGTGAACCAAGTAATGTTCATTATCACACCTAACCAGGGATCAGGGTCCATTAATGGGAGGTGCAACTAAAGTTTAGGAGAGGTCAGGTAACTTTAGATATGGCTGACCTGAGGTGAATGTTGGCTTTGGTGAAGGAAACAGAGTGCCTTAGTGGGGGGTAAAGAGAGAAGGAAATGGTGAACAGTCCAAATTAATCATGTATTCCTTTCCTCTTGGAGCAACTTATTTCCAACATGTCAACCTTTTTCTGCCTTCTTGTTGGTTAAGCTATCAGGACTTAATTGCAGTTAATGCTTATGGAGGTCTTCCCTGCATATTATTAAAATTAAAGACAAAGCATTACTTGAACAAAAGCATATAACCCGCTACCTCTAATGTAAGAGTTTTAAACTAAAATCATCTTAAGTAAAAAAATAAAATAAGATGGAATTGCAGCCGTGATTTAGAAAAATTGTGCGTGATCTCATGAAATGTCATGAGCTGTCACGCTCAGAGTATGGGATGTGAATGACTCTCAGCTACTACCACATGACATTTTTGCAAGAGTACCACAGACTGCAGTTCCAATATTCTCAGTTGGGTCATCTGGACAGTGTCTTTTGTATAGAAACGTTTCACCCTCTATCTGGAGGGCTTCATCAGTCAGAGGAGTTTCTCTATAAAAAAGAAACTGTCCAGATGATCCAACTGAGAATTATTGGATCTGGTACCTGGATGATTGAGCATGAACTTTCTTGTCTTGAACCATTTGGGCTGTGGCTGCCTGCCTGGGAGGAGTCGACGAGGAACAGGACGGTCCCCAGAAATCATCTTAGCTCCAGCAAACTGGTTGGTCCACTTAAGGTGTTTACTGCTTGGTGGGGAAACAGTTTACTGGAACTCCTCTGACTGATGAAGCCCTCCAGATAGAGGGCAAAACGTTTCAATAAAAAAAAGAAACTGTCCAGATGACCCAACTGAGAATATTGGATCTGGTACCTGGATGATTGAGCATGAGCTTTGTTGTACTGACTGCAGTTCTTCTCTCCAAAATGGCCACTAATTGCCACCAGCTGTCGGCCATCCACCTGATGAGGATTTGAACTACAAGTACTGAAGGCTGCAGTCAAGTGCTACTCTTCACTGGAGCATTAGCCTTTAATGGTATTTATGCCTCTGGTCTATATACTGTATTACTGAACATAAATCTTATCTTGATTCTCTTGTTTCTATAGTCATCCTGTCTTCTCTGTCCCAGTCCAGACCTGGTTCTCCTCGGTCCAGGTCTGGTTGTCCTCGGTCCAGTTCTGGTTGTCCTTGGTCCAGGTCTGGTTGTCCTTGGTCCAGTCCTTCACCTCCTCGGGCCTTGGCTCCAGCCAGCTGTCAGCCTCCTCGGCCCTGCCTGATGAACCTGCATGGCCTCTTATCCCTGAAGCTCTCCTTTGGATCGGTGCCGTCTCACCTCATCCAGCCTGAAAGAGAAAACATTTACCAGATTAATATTCTGCCTGAACCACACACCCACCTGACCATCTCCTTCCTCCTCAGGAGCTCAAGAGGATCAACCGTACTCTTATCATTGTAAATAATAAACACTTATCTTTTACAATCCTGAGTCTTGTCTCGTACAAACCTGGGTTCCCTGAGTTACAACCGTTTTAGTTCATTATCAGTAAAAATTAATTAGTATGGCCATTTTTTGCTTTGGCTTATTCTGATCAAATGCATCCTGGATTGAAGTGACTCCAAAAGTTATTCAGTTGACAAGGTACATCAAATGATTGTTTTTTAAAAGTTGCAATTCTGTTGTTGTTGTTGTTGTTGTTGTTGTTGTTGTTGTTGTTGTTGTTGTTGTTGTTGTTGTTGTTGTTGTTGTTGTTGTTGTTGTTGTTGTTGTTGTTGTTGTTGTTGTTGTTGTTGTTGTTAACAGCTTGTGCCAAAGCCACATACAGGTGGGTCCATATAGGTCCATACCTATTAGAATACCATGAAAGTTCAAATAGTCATTTCAGAAAGTGAGACTCATGTAGATTCATTAAACATAGTGAAATATTTTAAGCCATTTCTTGAAATTTTGATTATGACTTACAGATAATGAAAAACCAAAAGAAGTACCTCAGAATATTAGAATATTGTGAATAGTTTGATTATAATAAACTCATGGTGTCAGACCCTAATCTGCTGATTAACTCGTAGACTTGAGCTACAAATATCTCATTCCTCCTGAACTGACAGGTCAGAAGTGTCTTACCTGCTGAGGACAATAAAAGAACTGGACTGCTGCTCAGTGGTCCAACGCCCTAAATTCAGATGAAAGTACATTTTGAACGTCATTTGTAAATCAGGTCTCAGAGTCTGGAGGAAGAGTGGAGAGGCCCAGAATCCACGTTGCTTGAAGTCCAGAGAAGTTTCCACAGTCTGTGATGGTTTGGTGCCATGTCCTCTGCTAGTATTTCTCCACTGTAGTCCACAGAGTCAAGGCAACATCTTCATGCTTCCTTCAGCTGATTTGCTGAGATGCTGGTTTCATTTTCCAACAGGACTTGGCTCCTGCCCACACTGACAAAGGCACCAAAGGCTGGCTGTGGAATATTCTAAATGTCTGAGACACTCTGGTGCAACCTGCTAATGCTCAAAAGTTGTGCTTGAGATAAGTTTCAGCTTCTACCACACCAAGTGTTAAATCAATAGCTGTAAAATTTGGCAGGATTGTAGCCAACTTTGTGTTTTTTTAAGGTCAGCTGGCTGTGGCAGTCATGTTAAATTGGTCAGACTCCAAAACATTTATCAGCTGTATGTAGATCCATTATTTATGTCTTGCAAGTCTCATTTAATTTCTTACAGTGGTTTATGGAATATTAAGTAACAAACAAACACATGCACATCCCCCAACAGAAATGTTTGCCTCCACCTTTTGACAGTGAGAAATAAAAGTGTACTGTAAAAAAAAAATGTCCGTGCCTTTCTTGCTATACGTCATTCAGTCTGGTTTGGAAGAGATTCAATTAAAAACATAAAACAGTGTAGTCAAAGGTTAGTTACATGGAACTCAAATTGGTGCCTGTAGTGACTGTAAAACTATTTAATGGTGGGAAAACAAACTGTAAAAACAGTAGGTTGTTTCTGGGAATATCCTTTAGGGAAAAAAGGGCAAATTGAACGTCTGAACATGACAAGAAAATCAATCAGTGCTTCTTTTCCTTCTTCCTTCCTGTCCAGGGCAGCGGCTAGAAGTTTCAGTGTGAGCTCACACAACCTGATAATACACACTCTGACAGTTCAAAACCCCAAAGAGTTCACTCGTTAACCTTAATGAGACCAAAGGCATGCATGTACACTGAAGCTAACACCTGGACCAGCTGCTAGCTATAAAGCACCAGCACTGCTGGGGACTATTAAAGCAACGTGCGGGCAACCTTCTTTCTTCCTTCCCTTCAATCTCCAGCGAAGCCCCTAAAATCACTTAACAGCATCCTCCTTTAATAGACCTCCACTAAGTTTAAATTA
>JBBPBX010042922.1:0-12847 GCA_038048925.1 Garcialebias charrua | reverse complement strand
ACGACGGAGTTCCATTCCTATGTGGCGTCGTAAAGCGAATTTCGACGTAACTTGAAACATACGTCCAAACTGCACCTTATACGTACAGTACGTTATTTTACCAAGCACTTAGCCTATCCCAACACAGTACCCTACATAATTATCAAAAAAACACATACATTTCAGAGCCATAATGAAGGGAAAAAATAGTTAATTTCCTACTCTGAACTAGCCTGGTTGATACCAGACCCATGTCCTTCACTTCGCTTTGGACTAGGGTCTGGCATCTCTGCCATAGACAACGATTTCTCCTGGAGATTTTTGAATGGACCAATCAGAGAACAGGAGGCAGAGTTTTGTTAGTTTAGCCTGACGAGGTCCAGGCTATCAGATAAATTGCTCAGAAACCACTCGGTGGATATTTTTTCTGCCACCAGTGTGTAATTATATGTCTTTAATTTACTGACTGTTGGCCTAGATGAAACATTTGAGATAAAATTCGATTTTTTATCATTTATTTTCGTAGCGCACCCGAGGCTGTTTGGAAAATATCAAACCGAAACTATTTAATATCCAGCAGATTTGACCATTTCGTGAATTGATTTAGGAACTGTTAAGCTCAGGAACACTTCTGATATAACGTCAGCTATGAACTATATTTTTTCTCAGCAGAGAAATAATAGTTTTTTACCTTGTTTTGATGAAAATTCGTTCGTGGCGGCAGCCATTTTGAATGACGACGTCAGTCGACATCGTTCAAAACTCCGCCTTCTGCTCTCTGATTGCTCAGGAACACTTCTGATATAACGTCAGCTATGAAATCTATTTTTTCTCAGCAGAGAAATAATAGTTTTTTACCTTGTTTTATTGAAAATTCCTTCGTGGCGGCAGCCATTTTGAATGACGACGTCAGTCGACGTCGTTCAAAACTCCGCCTTCTGTTCTCTGATTGGTCCGGTCAAAACCTACCGGAGACATCCTTGTGGATGGGAGAAATGCCAGACCCAGCAGTGAAGGGAAATGAGAATTGAGCGGAGCTGCGTAGGAATGGCGAGGGCCAGGCTAACTCTGAACTGCTGGTGAAGCTGGATGGCGGTTTTACGACGTAAACGCAATACAGAATACGGAGGAGGGACGGAGGAAAGGCTTCACCAGCATACCAGTAGGAAATTAACTATTTTTTCCCTTCATTATGGCTCCCAAATGTATGTGTTTTTTGATAATTATATAGGGTACTGTGTTAGGATAGGCTAAGCGCTTGGTAAAATACAGTACTGTACGGTTCAGTAAGTACGTATGTTCCGACTTACGTCGAAATTCGCTTTACGCCGCCGCGCAGGAACGGAACTCCGTCTTAAGTCGAGGACTACCTGTATACAGTATACGTCATGTTTATAGTCTTTTGGAACCCATGATGTAGACTACTCAAAGGCTCAGAGGTTTGATGAAATACTAATTTTTTTTTAACCAAAAGAACAAGCTGACATGGCCGCGAAAATCACCTACAGAAAATACTCTCAAGAAGACACAAGGGAGCAAAGCAAACATGGCTGGTTATGGGAGGTGCAAAGCATGGACAGTAGTAACAGACACAGCACTTAAAGAAACACTTAAAGACAATTACAAACACCTGGGGAGAGACAACGAGGATCAAGTGAGAGCGGCAAGGCCAGAGTAGAACATCAGGGGGAAACTTAAACACAAGTACCCAGAACACAAAAATCAAAAGAAACCTATGAAAGTATCACAAAAACACGGAATCCTGAAAATATATAGCCAGTTTACAACAAAACCAAGTTCAGTTTCTGATTTAAGTGGATTTGTTATAGCTTCAAACATTTACAGTGTGCACAGTGAAACAAAACCAGGCTCCTTCATGACCAAGGTGCTACATCACAACAATCAATTTTACAATACTGTACTAACATAAGTCCAGTCAAGTCATCTTTATTTCTAGATCACAGTTAAAACAGATAAACTGTTATCAAGGTGCTTTACATCAACATCAAAGAGATTTAAAAAAATTACAGAAACAGTAACACACACTAATGGTAAAACTAACTAACAGCAGTAAAAATATTTTTAAAAAGTATAACAACAGCATTAAAAATGAAAACACAGGACAAAATATACTAAGTCAGCTCACACAGTATGAAACGCCAGAGAGAATAGATTTTTTTTAGCATGGATTTGAACAGATGAAGGGAGGTGGCCTGCCTAATGTTGGGGGGCAGGTTGTTCCAGAGTTTGGGGCCGATGACTGAAAACGCCCGATCTCCTCTGAGCTTCAGTCGTGTTTTTGGAACTGCCAAAAGCAGTTGATTGGATGATCTCAGGGCCCGAGAGGAAACATATGGTTCCAGCAGCTCAGAGAGGTAGAGGGGAGCGAGGCCATTTTAGCATTTATAGGTCAACAACAGAATTTTAAAGTCGACTCTAGTTTGCACAGGGAGCCAGTGAAGGGAGGCCAGAACTGGTGTAATGTGCTCAGACCTACGTGTACCGGTTAAAAGCTGAGCTGCTGCATTTTGGACGAGCTGGAGACGTGAGATGGAGGCCTGGCTGATCCCAGCAAACAGTGCATTGCAATATTCCAGGCAGGTTGTGATGAGCGCATGGACTAGTGTCTCAAGGTCGGGTCTGGACAACACTGGCTTGAGCTTAGCTTCCTGCCACAGTTGGAAGAAGCTTTTCTGCAGAACGGAACTGATTTGTTTATCAAACTTAAAGTCCAAGTCACAAACCATCCCGAGATTTTTCACTGAGTGCTTGAGATAGGGCTGGAGGGAGTCCAAGTTTATATGATGCAAGGCGGCAGCTGAGCTAGGGCTAAAGACGATGACTTCAGTCTTCTGATCAGTAAAACTTGGGAAGTTTGAGGCCATCCATGTCTTAATGTCGTCCAGACATTTTAGGAGAGGGTGAAGGGAGCCTGCATTAGCTGGTTTCAGTGGCAGGTAGATCTGGCAATCATCCGCGGAACAATGGAACAAAATACCATGTTTCCTTAGGATGGACCCCAGCGGGAGCATGTAGAACGTAAAGAGAAGGGGTCCAAGAATAGAGCCCTGTGGGACCCCGCAGGAAAGAGACATTAAATTGGATACATTGTTCCCGACCTTGACAAAAAAACTTCTGTTAGTGAGGTATGAGGTATCAGACGAGCAGGAAGTGAAGCGCAGAGGATCAAGATCGTCGCTGTTTCGTGCCTGGTGCCTGTTTGGTGCCTGTTTCACACTGTTGGGAGCTGCTTGTGGATCAGACGGGCGGAGAGAAACGTGTGCCGCTGAGGATCAGGAGCTGCTGTTGCTGTTGTTTGGTGCTGTTCACGCTGTTGTTCCTCTGCTGTCCTGATACAGGCTACAATCATGCCTTTAATTTTACGGGGCATTTCTGGCAGCTCACTCTGCTGTTTGCTGCAAATTGCTTGTTTCCGTTGATTCTGGATCCAGCTTGTGTTTATCAGGGCCACATCCATTCATATTCACAAGGGGGCTGGATCCCCCCTCACACAAACTGTAGTTGGGCCTCCACAACGGAACTGTTTGCCCACTTAATTTGTGACGCTTTATGGACCGAGTCTTTTCTGCATCATTCATATTACTGTCATTATTTTCAGTTCTCAGACTACCTGGAATCACTGAATCTTATCAACACATCTGGATCTGCCCATCACTGCAACTTTCATTGTTTTTGGGTTCTGAATGATCGTGTCTTCATCAATGTTTCTCATGGTTCAATTATGGGTGCAAAATGTCACACTGTTAACTCCTGTAATTACACATCAGTGACAAAGAAGTCAAGTAAATGTCTGATATTAATGTTGTTATTGATCTCAGGGATTCAGCCCAACCCAGGTCCCTCCATTAACTACAGTACTCCCAGTGAGTTTAAAAATAATTCAGGTCTCCATTTCTTGCATGTAAACGCTCGTAGCCTTCTAAAAAAACTTGATGAATTGAAAATCCTAATCAGTTCTTCTGGGGCAAATGTGATCGTTATCTCTGAAACTTGGCTCAACAAATCTGTTTTGAAAAATGACCTGGCAATCAATGAATTTAAGATCTATCATTGTGATCGTATTAAAAGGGACTGTGGAGTCGCTATTTACGTCAGAGACTCTTTGGCTGCCAGGATTGCGTCTAAAAAAACAATCGCAAACCAGTTTGAGGCTTTAGCTGTGAACATCAGTATGAAGGGAGGTCAGATCTTAACTGTTGTAGGTTGTTATCGTCCTCCCTCCGTAACACCTGAAGCTCTGTCCTCCCTGACTGAATTCATAGGAAATTTGAAACACAATGAGATTGTTATGGTAGGAGATTTCAACATTGATTGGAATAAGTCGACCCCCTCTGTGATACATTCAAGGAATGTTGCCTATCTCTCAATCTAACACAACTTATCGATTCTCCCACCAGACCAAACAAAAAATGTCCCGAAAAATCTTCCACCTTAGATCTGTTTTTCACAAATGCACCTCATAAATTTCCTGGTACAGGTGTATTTGCTAACATTTTGAGTGATCATTCCGTAATAGCAGCTCTTAGATCTACTAAACTTCCACCTGCTAAGCCCAGAATAATTCAAAAAAGGGATTTGAAACGTTTCTGTGAACAGTCATTCCTTTGGGATCTATCCCACTTTGATTGGCAACGTATTCTACTAATCAACGACGTGAACACCGCTTGGAACTATTTTCATAATAGTTTCATTTTCTTTGTAAACAAACACGCTCCTTTCCGGCAGTTCAGGATAAAGGGCCGTGACAGCCCCTGGTTTACTCCTGAACTAGCTGACCTCCTGCACAGGAGAGATCATCTTTGGGCCGCTGCAAGAAAATCACACTCAGACTCTGATTGGTTGAAATTTCGGCAGCTGAGGAATAAATGCACAACTGCCATCAAAGCCGCAAAACGTAATTACTTCTTATCTCAGACCTCCAAAAATCTAAACGACCCAAAAAAATTCTGGAAAACCATCAAATCTCTCTCAGGCACCCCCCAATCATCTGACCTCCCATCACAACTTCTTGTTGACTCTGTTCCTGTGTCAAATAAGCACGAGATCCTGAACTGTTTCAACAAACATTTTGTTGCTTCTAGTTCATTATTTGACACAGTTACAAATGGAAAAACGGCCACTTCATCTAATAATCAAACTTCTACAAATCAAATCCCTCCTATCACATCACTCCTGTCCTGCAGTAGCTCCACTGGCTCCCGGTTAAATCACGCATCATCTTCAAAATTCTACTCCTCACGTTCAAATCTATCCACAACCTTGCCCCTCCTTATCTATCTGACCTCCTCCAAATCTCCATCCCATCACGCTCTCTCAGATCCTCCTCTTCGCTACATCTCCATGTACCCTCTGCCCGCCTCTCCACCATGGGGAGCAGGGCCTTCACCTGCTCTGCCCCTCACCTCTGGAACGCCCTACCGCCAGACCTTCGAAACACCACCTCCCTTTCTCTGTTCAAGACTGCCCTGAAAACCCATCTCTTTAGACTAGCTTATCACTAACTTTACTAAATGTATTTTTATCTTCCATTTTATATCCTTTATGTATTTTATATTTCAATTTGTCGCTGATAATGTTTGCTCTGTATTACACTGTGTTGGTTTGTTAAGTGTCCTTGGGTGTCCTGAAAGGCGCTTTTAAATAAAATGATTATTATTATTATTATTATTACAGTACAAGTAAATCCTCAGTTAATCACACCTTCTCTTTTTCTCCGTTCTCAGTCAGTGAGGTAAATAAACTGTTAAAAGACCTTGATCCTAAAAAATCTGCAGGTTCAGATGAACTTCCACCTTATTTCTTAAGGCTGGCTGCTCATATCATCACAGTCCCCGTGACCCGCATCTTTAATCTGTCCATAAGCCAAAACACCATCAACAAAACAGCCTTCGTTCTTCCTCTGCTGAAGGGAGGTGACCCTACCTCACTGAACAACTATCGACCAATCTCTAAACTCTGCATTTATCCAAGATCCTAGAAAAACTGATAAACTCTCAGATCAAAAATTATCTGGACTCATTTAACATTTTACCTCTCCATCAATCTGGTTTCAGGAAAAAACACAGCACAACAACTGCTTCTCTGAAGGTTCTTAATGACGTTGTTGAAGCATTGGATGCTAAGAATTATTGTGCTGCACTTTTCTTAGACTTGTCTAAAGCTTTTGACACTGTGGACCATAACATCCTGTGTCATAAGCTCTCAGAAATCGGTTTCTCTGATCACACAATCGGTTGGTTTTCTAACTATTTTTCCAATTGGAGGCAATGTGTTCAACATAACGGTACTTCTTCCAGCTATTTAACAGTTAAAAATGGTGTACCACAAGGCTCAGTTTTAGGACCAACCCTCTTTACAATCTACATAGCTAATGTAGGTCAGTGCATCCCTGATGCATCCTTACATTTCTATGCTGATGATACAGTTGTTTATTGCCAAGCTAAAACAGTAGCTAAGGCTTTCCAGTTACTGCAATCCGCTTTTGACATCATCCAGTCAGATTTGTTCCGTCTCAAACTTGTCCTAAATGCTGATAAAACAAAAGGGATGTTTTTTTCAAGTAGGAAGTCGGTCCCAGCAGATCTTCCTCTGATTTTATCATCAAATGGTGTCCCTATTGAGTTTGTTGACTCATATAAATATTTGGGTATCCTGGTCGATTCACATCTCTCTTTTAAACTCCACGTGGAAAACCTAGTGAAGAAACTGAAAGTAAAACTGGGTTTCTTTTTCAGAAATAAATCATGTCTAACACTGAATGCTAGGATACGCCTTGTATCTGTGACTTTCCTTCCCTCCATTGATTACGGTGACATTCTCTACATGAATGCTCCTACAAGCACCCTGCGGATGTTGTCTATCATGGTGCACTAAGATTCATAACTGGCTGTGATTATCGTACCCACCACTGCACCCTGTATTCACTGGTTAACTGGACATCATTAACCTCACGCAGACTCTTCCACTGGTACATTTTCATCTTTAAATCACTTCTTGGTCTGCTGCCCTCATACATCTCCTCCTACATGTCTTTGCGTGAGTGCAGCTACAGCGTGCGCTCTCAGGACATGATTACCTGCAGTGTTCCGTCAGTGAGGACTGAACTTGGAAAAAGGGCCTTCTCCTACTCTGCTCCTGCTTCCTGGAATATCTTACAAAAAGATCTGAAGCTCTCGGCCCTGACCTCTCTAAATGATTTTCAGAATCTGTTGGAATCCTGGCAAAAACCAATGCAGATTTGTTCCTGTTTTTGATTTTGTACATCTATTTCAAGATCTTTTTTATTGAATTTTTTCATTTTTTTCAAACAACAACAAAAAAAACAACAAAAAAACAACAACAGTCAATTTGAGTTGTAACATGTACATTATAATCCACACTAAAGGAAAAAAAAAAAAATAATAATAACATAGAAAATAATCCCTACCCAATCACTGCCAAAAGAAAAGGGAAAAAAATAAATAGAAGGTAAAATAGCCAAGAGACTGCATTAACCTGAGTGAGTTGTGTTGTCAGAGAGACTGGAACAGATTCAGGAAAGGTCCCCAAACATTCTCAAATTTACCCTCTTTCTGTTGGAGTGTGAATCTGATTTTCTCCAGCTTTAAACAGGACATGATGTCAGCCAACCACTGAGCGTGAGTGGGTGGAGACGGTTCTTTCCACCTAAGCAAAATAGCTCGTCTGGCCAGGAGAGAGGTGAACGATATTACATGTTGTTGGTTTTTATTTAGGTTTGTCATGCCCTCTACAAGACCAAACAGAGCAATCAGTGGGTCAGGGTTCAGACGTGTATCTAGTACACGTGATAAAGTCTGAAAGATTTCCCGCCAATATTTGTTCAGAGATGGGCAAAACCAAAACATATGGGAGAGAGAGGCTTCAGCATGTTTGCATCTCACACAGTATGGGCTGACATCAGGATACATAGAGGACAATTTCAGTTTAGAGATGTGAGCTCTGTGCACCACTTTAAATTGTATTAGACAATGTCTAGCACAGAGAGAACTGGAGCTCACCAGTTTGAGTATGGAGGTCCAAGAGTCCTCTGAAATAGAGGAGCCGAGATCCTCTTCCCAAGCAGCTTTGATTTTATCTGAGGAAGCACGCTTCAAATCCAATAGTTTACTGTAAATGAATGAAATGGACTGTTTTTTATTTGGGTCTAGAGAAAGAATAGTGTCAACAATACTGCTATCAGTTGAAATGGAGAGGTTGGACAAATGAAGAGTAATAAAGTGCCGTATTTGGAGATACCTAAAAAAATTGGACTGGGGAAGACTAAATTTTTCACATAGTTGTTGAAATGAAGCTAAAGTGTTATTGATAAATAAGTCATTGAAGCGTACTATACCCCTTCTTTGCCATTCTTTAAAAACAGAGTCCTGAGATGATGGTTTGAAAAGTTGGTTAGACATAATAGGGCTGTAAAGAGAGAAACTAGAGAAATCAAAATATTTACGAAATTGTGCCCAGATTTTTAGTGAGTGTTTTATAACTGGATTTATAACAGTTGTAAGTGGTGGAAGCGGGAATGAGGATCCCAAGAAAGCCACGGAGGACCATTTCCCAGAACACTGTGACTCCATCTCTACCCAGTCAGGGCTGTCAGGCCTGTTGTAA
The DNA here is from genome assembly GCA_038048925.1 of Garcialebias charrua. Classification (NCBI taxonomy): domain Eukaryota; kingdom Metazoa; phylum Chordata; class Actinopteri; order Cyprinodontiformes; family Rivulidae; genus Garcialebias; species Garcialebias charrua. The sequence goes on along the minus strand of JBBPBX010042922.1, from coordinate 4,225 downwards.
TAGAATGACCAGAATGCTAGACAGTGCAAGTTTGCTGCCCAATAGTAAAAGCGGAAATTTGGAAGGGCAAGACCGCCTGCGGCCTTAGTTTTTTGGAGATATGTCTTATTTAAGCGTGGACGTTTTCCTTGCCACAGATATGATGAAATGATGGAATCTAACTGAACAAAGAATGAACCAGGGATAAAAACAGGAATATTTTGAAAGAGATATAAAAACTTAGGTAAAGTGACCATCTTGACTGAGTTAATACGGCCTATGAGGGAAGTGGAAAGCGGTGACCATCGGGATAATGCCTGCTTTGTCTGATTCAACAGAGAGACAAAATTTTCTTGATATAAATCCTTATACCTCCTCGTAACTGTAACACCCAGGTAAGAGAATTTTATCTTCTCAATTTTAAAAGGCCATTTACTAAAGTCAAGAGTCTGCGCCAGGGTATTGACAGGGAAAATTACACTTTTACTCAAGTTTAATTTGTAACCAGAATTGATTCCAAATTCCTCAAGTAATGATAAAACGGAAGGCAGCGTGTCAGTCGGATGAGAAATGAAAAGTAAAAGGTCATCAGCATAAAGGGAGACCTTGTGCTCCATATCGCCTCTCCAGATTCCTGAAATTGTGTCACAGGACCGCAAAGCAGTGGCAAGAGGTTCAATTGCCAGGTCAAAGAGCAAAGGGCTCAGTGGGCATCCCTGGCGAGTTCCTCGATGTAGACTGAATGGTTTCGATATCTGAGAGTTGGTCCGAATGGTTGCGGTGGGATGTGAATAAATTAATTGCACCCATGTAATGAAATTGGGGCCAAAACCAAATTTGTCAAGAACATTAAACAAGTAGTCCCATTCAACCCGATCAAATGCTTTCTCCGCATCAAGGGAAATAACACACTCAGGAACAGTATCCGAAGGAGAATAAATAATGTCCAAAAGGCGTCTGATATTAAAAAAGGAGTGCCTGCCTTTAATGAATCCAGTCTGGTCTTTTGATATGATGAAAGGAAGGATCTTTTCCAACCTTTGAGCAAGAACTTTGGCTAAAATTTTGGCATCTGTATTTAAAAGGGAGATTGGTCGATAAGAGGAACAGTGAGTTGGGTCTTTTCCTTTCTTTGCAATGAGGGTAATGCAGGCCTCTAAGAAAGATTTCGGAAGGGATCCTTGGTCAAACGACTCTAAGAGAACCGAGTGTAAGAGTGGGGAAAGTAATGGAGAAAATTTCTTAAAAAATTCAGCAGGGAAGCCGTCAGGACCCGGACATTTGCCAGACTGCATTACCGATACAGCTGACACAATTTCTGTCAGGGATATTGTGATCTCCAGTGCATCTTTCAGATTGGGTGTGAGTTTTGGCATATTGGTCTTTTCGAAAAACTGAGAAGATAAATTCTTGTTGGTTTGAGATTCTGAAGTATATAAATGGGAATAAAAGTCCTTAAATGCTCTGTTAATTTGTAAATGATCTAGAGTTATGGTGCCGTTCTTTAATTGGATCTTAGGGATGATTTGTTTAGCCGTGGCACCCTTCAACTGATTTGCCAGTAGTTTTCCTGACTTTTCTCCATGTATGTAAAATGATGATTTACTTTTCAAAAGTGATTGTTCTATTGAGTATGTAGACAATAAATCAAACTTAGTTTTGAGTTCTACTTTTTTTTGTACAGATTAGGGCATTTGTTTTGAGCATATTGTTGATCAATTTCTTTTATCTGCTGGGCTAAATCAGTTCTTTCTTTTTGAGATTTTTGCCTCAGCCGGGCGGTATATGAAATGATTTGTCCCCTAAGATAGGCCTTAAGGGTATCCCAAACTGTTGACAGTGGGATCCCAGGAGTTCTGTTTATGGATAGAAAGAAGGTTATTTCTTTTTCTATAAATGTAACAAAATCATTGTTTGACAGTAACGTTGAATTGAATCTCCACTGTCTACTCCTTATAGGAATGTCAGGGAGGGACAGAGACAGAGTGACAGGTGCATGGTCTGAGATGACAATACTGTGGTAGTCACAGCCACGGACAGAGGGAAGAAGTTTGTTGTCTATGAAAAAGTAATCGATCCTCGAGTACGAGTGATGAACATGAGAAAAAAAAGAATATTCTCTCTCAGCTGGGTGTAAAAAACGCCATACATCGCACAGGCCATATTTAGATAGAAAGGCACGAATAGTGTGGGACGACCTGCTGGCTATGGCAGGGTTTGTAGAGGATCTGTCCAAAACTGGATCCAACCAGCAATTCAAGTCACCACTGAATATCAATGAGTATGTGTTTGGGGCAGCACGGTGGCACAACTGGTAGAGCTGCTGCCTCTCAGCGAGAAGGTTGCCGGTTCAAATCCCGGTCCGGGGCCTTTCTGGGTGGAGTTTGCATGTTCTCCCCGTGCATGCGTGGGTTTCCTCCGGGTACTCCGGTTTCCTCCCACAGACCAAAAAACATGCTTGTTAGGCTGATTGGTGACTCTAAATTGACCCTAGGTGTGAGTGTGAGAGTGGATGGTTGTTTGGTGTGAGTGAGACAGGTCCCTCTTGTAAATGAGTCCCCGTGACTCAACGAGGCTAGCCTGTATAAATAAAGGTTGAATGAATGTGTTTAGGTCCGGGAGCAATGAAAATAACCTCTCAAAGAAACCAACATCATCCGTATTTGGGGCATAAACGTTAACTAGCACTACTGGTGTGTTGTACAATTTACCGGAAACAATCACAAAACGACCATATTTATCTGAGTTAACTTGAAAAGGTTCAAATGAAATGTCTTGACTGATGAGGATCGAGACGCCCCGAGCCTTTGCTCGAAATGAGGAATGGAAACTCTGCCCGTGCCATGTTTGCAGTAATCGTTTGCTATCGTCACTTCTAATGTGAGTCTCCTGCAGGAAAGCAATGCCTGTATTTAACTGTTTTAAATGAGAGAGCACCTTCCTTCTCTTGACGGGGTGGTTCAAACCTTTGACGTTCCAGCTTGACAACACCAACTGACCACTCATATTACTAATAATTTGTATAAGAAAGGTAGGTAATACAGTCTAATGTGTTGATGGCTGTGCAGTTCTTGGCAAAGTGAAAGAAAATATAAATTAATGGCAGTGATGGACCCCCCACCCCCCTCCCTTTCCCACCCTGGACAGCTGCAAAAAACAGAAGCAGCAAGCTCCATAAAAATTAAAAATAAGTCTCCTGTCTAACTTTTAAACTAGTGCTCCAGTATCATAAGAGGGAAAAAAAATGTATAAGCACCTCATGCAAGGCCAAAAATGTACACATAGATGTGTGATCACGCACACACATATAAACAAAGTTAAATTAATCCTAATCCTAAATTAAATCTTCAATCAGTCCAGGACCAATTCAAGATTCAATTCAAGATAGTCAACAGGTAAACAGGAAGAGGAAAAATGTTAATAGTTCAAAATAATATATTGAAAACATTATATATTTCACCCATTTTTATACATGAATAGGCCTACTTCAATTATTTATGTGCCTAAATACAGAACCAAAAAGCCCCACCAAAAAAAGAAAGTCTCAGATAATCAGAGTATGGGCAGAGTCCTGCTCATCTGTTCGTCACCTCATGTAAACAAAAGTTTAGTGTAAACATAAACAAAACCAGTGCGGGAACAGCGCGTTGCACATCAGTCAAAAGAAAAGTTAAATATTACTGTACTTGCGCTGTAAAGGCTGAGGTAACTCCTGTCCTGTCTAACTTTTAAACTAGGGCTCCAGTATCATAAAAAGGGGGGGGGGGGGATTAATTAAAAAAAGGAAGAAAAATTTTTATTTATCTTTTCTTTTTTCTTTTTTTTATAAGCACCTCACAAACTAGTTTAAAGTATGCAAGGCCAAAAAAATGTATACACATAAATGTGTACCGGTAATCACGTACACATATACATACCTAAAGTTAAATTAATCCTAATCTCAAATTAATTATCAATCAATCCAGGACTAACCCAAGATTCAGCTCAAGATAGTCAACATGTAAACGAGAAGAGGAAAAATGTTAATAGTTCAAAATAATATATTGAAAACATTATATATTTCACCCATTTTTATACAAAAATACTTCAATTATTTATGTGCTTAAATACAAAACCAAAGAAGCCGCAGTAAAAACTAAAAAGTCTCAGATAATGAGAGTATGAGCAGAGTCCTGCTCATCTGTTCCTCACCTAATGTAAACAATAGTTTAGTGTAATAATCAAAGCCAGTGCGGGAACAGCGCGT
>JBBPBX010042921.1:0-22298 GCA_038048925.1 Garcialebias charrua | reverse complement strand
ATAGTGAGCCTGTATTTTTCATTCAACCTTTATTTAGGCAGGTTAATCTCATTGAGCCTCGAGGACTCATTTACAAGAGAGACCTGTCTACAAACAAAGAATGATGACAACAGCAACAGTAGATTTTCCTTGGACAATCAACAATAGACAAGAGAGGCAAACAGATTTTTTTAAACAAGTTAAAACAAAGATGTCAAAGTAGCAAAACAGACAGTTTATAAGGCAGATGTAGAAAATCAAAAACAGGAACATGTCTGCATTGGTTTTTGCCAGGATTCCAACAGATTCTTAAAACCATTTAGAGAGGTCAAGGTCGAGAGCTTCAGATCTTTTTGTAAGATATTCCAGGAAGCAGGAGCAGAGTAGGAGAAGGCCCTTTTGCCAAGCTCAGTTCTCACTGACAGAACACTGCAGGTAATCATGTCCTGAGAAGCGCACGCTGTAGCTGCACTCACGCAAAGACATGTAGGAGGAGATGTATGAAGGCAACAGACCAAGAAGTGATTTAAAGATGAAAATGTACCAGTGGAAGAGTCTGCGTGAGGTTAAATGTCCAGTTAAAGCTGCTATATGTAATTTCTGGAACACGCTGGAACTTAGAAAAATTTTGAACAGAGAAACGTTTCTGGTCCCTCCCCCTCAGAGCCATATATGGCTCTGCTCCCCCTCGCTCTCGCTGTAATTCAGCTCAGCTTCCTTAACTCCGCCTCCACTTCATGTCCTGTCGCAGCCGCTGCGAATTTCTGTGTTTATATGTTAATAAAACTTTCTAAAAAATGAAATAAAAACATGGAGCGCTGGTCCAGCACTAGCCTGGTTAAAACCAGACCCTTGTCCTTCACTTCGCTTTGTACTAGGGTCTGGGACTTCTCCCATAGAGAACGATTTCTCCGGTAGATTTTTGACCGGACCAATCAGAGAACAGAAGGCGGAGTTTTGTTAGTTTAGCCTGGCGAGGTCCAGGCTATTCAGATAAATAGCTCAGAAACCACTCGGTGGATATTTTTTCTGCTACCAGTGTGTAATTATATGGCTCTAATTTACTGACTGTTGGCCTGGATGAAACATTTGAGATAAAATTCGATTTTTTATAATTTATTTTCGTAGCGCACCCGAGGCTGTTTGGAAAATGTCAAACCGAAACAATTTAAATCCAGCAGATTTGACCATTTCGTGAATTGATTTAGGAACTGTTAAGCTCAGGAACACTTCTGATATAACTTCAGCTAAGAAATGTATTTTTTCTCAGCAAAGAAATAATAGTTTTTTACCTTGTTTTCTTGAAAATTCCTTCGTGGCGGCAGCCATTTTAACTGACGACGTCAGTCGACGTCGTTCAAAACTCCGCCTTCTGTTCTCTGATTGGTCCGGTCAAAAATCTACCGGAGAAATCCTTGTCTATGGGAGAAGTCCCAGACCCTAGTACGAAGCGAAGTGAAAGACAAGGGTCTGGTTTTAACCAGGCTAGTCCAGCACACCAGAACACCATGAAATCTGCTGAGCTTCGCGCAGCCACGTTGAACCCGAGTTTAATTAGCTCGTGACAAATTCATCCATTTCCTCATCATTTCAGTTATGGACTCAGCGGAGGAGGAAGGAATTTTTTTTTAGGATATAATATTAGTTGTAGATATTTATAATGCAGTGATAAAGTACGATATTATATGCTAAAGAAATATGTTTACAAATGCTTATTGTGCTTATAAGGTAGTAACTTAATCTGAAATGTTTAATAAAACAACTATAGATGAAATATCACTATTTGGCAAGAAACTGATCAGTTTTGTTTCTTTCTCGCCCTTAATTAATGCATAATAAGCCGTTATTAATGATTTATAAAGTGTTTATAGAATAATAACATATCTATAAACACTAAAAAAGCTAAGTCTGGTCCTCAGGACATTTAAAAACAAAACAAAACAAAAAAGTAGAAACGTTTTATCTTTCATCCGAAAGACTTCCTCAGTCTGAGATACTGTATTCAGCTGAATACAATATCTCAGACTGAGGAAGTCTTTCGGATGAAAGACCAAACGTTTCTACTTTTTTATTTTATTTTTTGAATGTCCAGACTCAGAGGACCAGACTTAGCTTTTTTTTTAGATGTTTCTACTTGGATTATTGAGCATGCATCAAGGTACTGTATATCTATAAACTATTTATTTTCATCTATAAGGGGAGCCTTATTGTAAAGTGGTACCCTTTTTTCTTTACGAGTTTGTCAATATCTGTGTTCACACAGTAATCCAGCACTGAGCAGAACGTCCATCATGTTTGAGGGATGAGCTCCGTCTCTCCCAAACAGATATGTGGACTCTCCACAATCAATACACTGAGCAAACACACCTTGAACTGGTAACACATTTACAGAGAAAGACGAAGAGCAACTCTGAGATGAGCTAAAAGATAAACGGATACAAGGTGAACTGTTGTAGTGCAGCAGTTAATGTGTGATTGAGGTGCCATAGTTTGTAAAGGACGCTGGTGTTCAGGCATGAAAAGATCAATTTTGCTGCAGAGCAAAATAACCTGAGTTTAAATAAAAAAGGACAGAAGCTAAAGATCCTGGGACTTCAAGTTAAACCTGTACAGAATATTTCTGCAATCGTCATTCAGCAAAGCCACTTGAAGTGACAAAAAAAGAAAAGGCTGGTGATGTATGTATCAGGTACTGCGGATAAAAACGGCTAATAAACAAATGCTTTAAAAATTAAATAATTCTTTATTCCATCTGCTCAGTTTTTTCTTATTTTTTTAATTCCGTGTAGCTAAAATTTTTCATTAGATTTTGGAAAGGTTGATGATTTATTTAAAAGAAACAGCTTTAACTATGCTTATCCAGTGTTTCCTTCATCCCCCTGAGATTTCTTTACTTCAGGGACTCCTAAAAATGTTAGAATGTGAGATTTCAGAGTGAAAATGAGCTGAACATAAATATACTGATTTTAGAGTTGAAACAGTGATGTGTTGGTGCAAATTATCATACTATTTCTAAATGACCTTGAATGCAATTTATTTCACTGCTGTACTGCATTTGACTTCTTTTATTAAACTTTATGTTTATTAAAAATTTATTGAATGGACGTTTTTTTCTGTACATAATTCCTATTGTCTGTTTGTTTGTTTTTTTGTCTTGCAAATCCAGCACAGTCACAAATCCCACTTTAAAACAAATAAGTTTACCGTACGAAAATACAGCCCCGGCATCATTTACGCTCTCTTGTGTCGAAACAGAAGCTGGCCTGCACATTTCTTCGTGCCTTGTCTCTCTGTCTCGCCTTCGTTTTGCCACTTTGAAACAATCTGAAGCTGCTGAGAGGACCAAATGCGCTCATCGCCATAGCAACGCAGTCTTAATGATGGCAACAAGCGTGACCTGAAGATCCCATTCGAAAACTTCTGGGAGAGGGACGGCGTGCAAAGCCACAGCTCAATTGGCTCCTTAGTCTTTCCCTCTATAATTTGCTTCCATCGCACTTCTTTCTCTTCCTCCTCTCTCTGCTGACACTTTTCCTCTTTTCACACATCAAATAATGAGGCTGAATAGACACTTGATCAGCCAGGTTGGCTTCCTCTGTTCGGTAAACCGCGCAGGGAAAATCAAATAACTCTTTCAGAGACGTAACACACACACACACACACACACACACACTTGTGCTGCTCAAATACCCTCAATTTTATGTTATTATCTCTGGGATGCTTGTAGCCGCCCTTGTGGTACAGGTGATCAGAGGTTGCCATGGTTATGGAGAAATAAAGGGAGATGCTTTTCCATAATCTTACACCTTTCTGGGGCTGTGCTTGGATGGTCCACTCATTCTCACACTCTTCTCTCTTTGTGGTACAGTAGTCCCTCGCTACTTCGCAGTTCATTTTTTTGCGGACTCGCTCTATCGCGGTTTTTCAAAACATGATTGGACATGACAAACAACTGGCTGACTGATGGATGAGCCCCACAACCGGCATGTAATTTTAATTAAAAACAAATTATTTTAACTTATTTTGCACCTGTGTGCAGCCCACTCTGCAGGAGAAGCTTCCACCTGCAGCGTGTCATACCTCTGCTCTGCAGTGGAGAAGTGGGCGTGGCAAAGAGCTGATTTCATGACATGCTGTGCTCTTTTAGAGAATTTAGAATTTAGAAACATTGTTTAGAATATGGCAAGAGTTGTGGGAAGGATTTATAATGCCTTAATACCTGTATATATAAATATGAATACTAAAATAAAATACTACGTACTACCTTGACCACTTTGCGGTTTTTCAATTATCGCGGGGCTTCAGGGTACGGATCCCCCACGATAAATGAGGGACTGCTGTATATGGATAAAGAGCTTACTATGTGGCAGAACTGTTTATACTTTTCCAACCTGACCTTACTACATGATGCTTTGTAAATAATATAGTATTAAAAATAGTGACAGGATGTCTACAGTTCAAATCTGAGGTACATACTGTATTTGCATAACGCTTTACTAAACATTTTTTGGTGCAATACATAGCCACCAAAACTAACTTTTGTAAAAGTTTGTTATCTTTAGTCTTTATTGCCCCTGGTTTGTAGCTCAAATGGAAACAATTTCAAACCAAGCTGTTCTACAATGTAATGCTAGCTTGCTTATTGTGTAGCACGAAGAAGCACTTGCATGGACTCTGAATCTGAGGGTATGTCCAAGTAATGCCAAACTACTTTCTTTACTTCTGTGCTGATTAATGTGGTTGTTTCTGCACCTTGATTGTCCTTGGACATCCAGTCAGCTACAGTCTGGCAAAAATTTACTCTTCTCCTTACCCTGATGCATGCTCAATAATCCAGGTAGAAAAATCTAAAAAAGCTAAGTCTGGTCCTCTGGACATTCAAAAAACAAAACAAAACAAAGCAAAAAAAATTGTTCTCCTTAATTTTTGTTTTGTTTTTTTAAGAAAGAAAAAAAATCATTAGTGAAGTTTGTTTTATTTGATTATGACATACATGAACATGAATAATGGTCATTAATATTTGCAATCATTATTACAAAAATTGTGCAAAATAGATGTTTTAATATACTTTCTGTGCTCCGTTTTTAGAAAAAGACATTTTTCAAAGACCCTAAGTGTTTTTTGAGCCAGACTCTGTTTACGTCCATGGGGAGTCATGACATCACCAAGATCCCCAAAACACTTCTGAACGCTGAGAATTCAAACAAAGGTTATTTGTGTGCCACTTGGCAGTTCGTCAGTTTTCTCCATCCAGATGTGTTCATCTGATGTCCGTCTCGTTTATTCCTGAGCAAAGGAACAAGTTTGCTCGGTAACAATTTTTTTTTTAAGTAGAGTTCCAATAGCTGGAAAAAAAAAAGAGGTTTTTCTCACTGCAATACTCATGTTTTTTTGGCTTAATAAAGTGTAAGCAGCACGGGGCAGCACGGTGGCACAACTGGTAGAGCTGCTGCCTCTCAGCGAGAAGGTTGCCAGTTCAAATCCCGGTCCGGGGCCTTTCTGGGTGGAGTTTGAATGTTCTCCCCGTGCATGCGTGGGTTTCCTCCGGGTACTCCGGTTTCCTCCCACAGACCAAAAAACTAGGGATGCACCGATCCACATTTCTCACTTCCGATCCGATACCGATACTTAAGAACTGGGTATCGACCGATACCGATACTTTTCCGATCCGATACTGTTCAGGTATGTGAATCTGTTTAAAGACATTTTTGTACTGAGACTATTCATTTTAACATTGTGTGAGATAAACCCAATGAAGACACTCTTGAGCCTTATAACAGGAAACTCACAAACTTTAACAGCACACAAGAGGCAAGTCTATACCACACACATCTCCTTCTCACTCATGGTTCAGCTGGAAAAACTAAAAAAACGCTAAGCATGATGGGAAAGACAACAAAATCCACTCCCCTTAACCACTAAGGGAGTGGATTTTGTTGTCTTTCCCATAATGCTTAGCAGTTTTTTAGTTTTCCAGCTTTAGGTGCATCTGGAAAACTAAAAAAACGCTAAGCATGATGGGAAAGACAACAAAATCCACTCCCTTAGTGGTTAAGGGGAGTGTATTTTGTCTATAGACTTGCCTCTTGTGTGCTGTTAAAGTTTGTGTGTTTCTTGTTGTAAGGCTCAAGAGTGTCTTCATTGGTTTTAACTCACACAATGTTAAGACGGCAGTCACAGAATATGATGGAACACATGTGCTCTTTGAAGCTGGATCGGAAATATCGGCAGGTTGGATCCGATATCCGATACTTAAAATATGCTGGTATCGGATACCGATACCGATACTGGATCGGATCTGCCCCATCCCTACAAAAAACATGCTTGTTAGGCTGATTGGTGACTCTAAATTGACCCTAGGTGTGAGTGTGAGAGTGGATGGTTGTTTGGTGTGAGTGAGACAGGTCCCTCTTGTAAATGAGTCCCCGTGACTCAACGAGGCTAGCCTGTATAAATAAAGGTTGAATGAATGAAAAAAGCCACCTGAAGGTTGCAGATTGCCCACACACCTTCTCATCAACTGAGACACTCACCCCCGAAGCAGTCTCTGTGACTTTCGAATACCTTGGGTTAGGGGTGCGAATCTCTCGGTGTCTGGAGAATTGATTCGATTCTGATTTTTGGTGTCCCGATTCGATTCAAAATCGATTTTTCGATTCAGAAACGATTTTTGATTCAGAAACGATTTTTCTATTAAAATGGTCATAAATTTAGTTTCAGTTTTGTAACTGACAAGCTGAAAAGAATAAACAACAATGTAAACAAATGGAACATTTATTTAAAACAATAATTTTAAACTGAAAACATTAAACAACAATGTAAACAAATAGAACATTTATTTAAAACAATAATTTTAGGTTCCTTATTGTATCAAATTTTTTGCATCGTTTGATATTTATACCAAAAATAGGAACAAATAATACAGGAATGCATTAAATTCTGTAACTTAAATAACCAGTATTAGGTTAGCTTTTTGCTCTGTTACTTATAGAAGATTATTGTTTGGATTGATTGTTTGAACTTTTTTTTTTTTTTTAAAGGGGCAGATAAAATAAGATTTCTTCTTCTTTCTGCCACCTTTCATTTTATGTATTCTTTCATATACTATGAGATATGGTTTTATTTTCTTTATCTTTTGGGTTTTAATGTAAAAAAAATAAATAAAAATTAAATAAATAAATCGCTTTTGGGGCTTTTACAATCGATTCTGAATCGCCAGGACTAAGAATCTAGATTCTTTGAATAATCTTTTTTTTTCCCCTGCACCCCTACCTTGGGTAGTGCCCGGCCAGTCCTCTCCTCGCAGTTTTTTGGTCTAATTAACACCTGCACAGCCCCGGAAAGATGAGTGAACTCGAGCTCTCAACACTGACCTGGTAAAGAGCTGAGACCTGGTACCATCAATGCAGCTTTAAGTCTGCTTATACCATTTTAGCTGATGCAACTTGATAAATCATTCTCAGCTTCAGAGGGTATGCTGCTGCATGTTTTTTTTTCTTTCCCCATGACAGTTTGTGGTGTTGAGTTGACAAAATAAAAAAAATACTATGGCAGCAGCTCTTTCGCAATACACACCAGAGCAGCGGTTACTGGATTTGCATTTTCTTGAGGGCATCAGCCCACTACTGTACATCAGATCTGTTTCTGACCCTGCCTCACTGTGCGCTGCAGAAATGTCACTTCCAGGAAAATTATCAACAAGAGGGATCAGTTTTATGCAAATACAGGCCAATAATATGGTAATGCTCTCAGTGTTTGCTTCACAAACATTTACTCATCTTTAGCTTTTACTGCCAAAGTGATTTAACGTGTTTGGAATACTTAATTTAATTATGCTCATGTTCCTTTTAACTGTCAGACAGAGATAGCTTCTCAGTATATGCTCAATATAACTAAGCTCGGCACAGTTTTCTTGCCTTTTTATACCTTAGATAATCTAAATTAACAAAAATTCTGCAAAATATTTACACAGTTAAGTCTGATTATCCTGCACCGCATACATTTTCTTTGCTCACACATTCGAACAAAAAAGCCAAAGTAACCATGCCGCACCACTAGGTGAAAGGAATGTCCACATTTTAAAAAAAAATCATCCTTTTTTTTTTCTCGAAATCTTTATATGTAAAGTCTACACAGAAACAGAAAAAAAAAGGAAATTTCAAAGATGTTTTAATTTGGAAATTGTTGGCTTAAAAAAAATCACGTTTAAAAGCCTTTTTCATGTTAATGAGAGGTTCTCATAGAACAGACAGAATATATGCATAGTATTTTAAAATATATTTTTCCTTCCTGTCAATAAAAACTTATTCTGTTCAGACTTTTATCATAACATTTTTTTCATTCTTCTTCTCTCATATTGTTTGTTTCCCTCCTTTCAACTTTGATGTGTTATTGACATTGTTTACTACAGCTGATGTTTGGATCGACTTGTTTATCATGAATATTTTTGTTTTGTTCTGCGTGTTGGTGAATATTCTCAGTCGTCCAGGACATGATGAATCAAAAAAGGTGTTCAATACAGAAACAACTGGACTTTATTTGTAACAGAAGACGTTTCGCTTCCCATTCGGGGAGCTTTATCAATTCAATGAGGAGACAGTGAGAGAGAGTGAAGTTATAAGCAGGGTAAGCCACTGACACGCACCAACATATATAAATTGGGAGCTAACAAACACACACATACTTGGGATAACACGTGCCTGTGACCCATTCAAAGTTCAGTGTGTGAAAGCAGACCTTACAGAAAGCACACACACATCCTACTGTATGTAAATTGACAAATCACACCTCACACATTGATAGCAGGGAGCTGTCAAAGTCTTTGTTAGTCTAATTCACAAACAAAGCTCCTCTGTTCTCATCAGGTGATAAACGTCTGGGAATCAGCTGCAGGGCCGCACCATAAGTTTTAGAAAGTTGAAATCTTAGACCTCCTCCTCTGTTTAACAATGGTTTCTCTCGTTTTACATAAACCGCCTCCTTCACACCCCTCTCAAACCATCTGTGCTCTCGGTCCAAAATATGCACATTCTGGTCCTCAAATGAGTGTCCCTTGTCCGTGAGGTGGAGGTGAACAGCTGAGTTTTGTCCAGAGGAGGAGGCTCTCCTGTGTTGGGACATTCTTCTGTGAAGAGGCTGTTTAGTTTCTCCAATATAGAGGTCTGGACAGTCCTCGCTGCACTGGACTGCGTACACAACACCACTCTGTTTGTGTGTGGAGGTTTTGTCCTTAGGATGGACCAGTCTCTGTCTGAGAGTCCTGCTGGGTTTGAAATGTACTGGGATGTTGTGTTTGTTAAAAATCCTTCTGAAATTCTCTGAAACTCCAGCCACATAAGGGACGACAATGTTTTTTGTCTGTTCACCTTTTTCTGTTCATTATTGTGTTTTGTAAATTTCCTTGCTGACTTGACAAAAGCCCAGTTAGGATATCCACATGTTTGGAGAGATTTTTCGATGTGTTTCTGTTCCTTTTTCTTCCCTTCTGTCTTTGTGGGGATGTGTTCGGCCCGATGCTGTAAAGTTCCGATGACAGAAAGTTTGTGTTCCAGTGGATGGTGAGAGTCAAACAGAAGATACTGGTCTGTTTGGGTTGGTTTTCTGTAAACGTCAATGTTGAGGCTGTCCTCTTTCTCCATGTGGACCAAACAGTCCAAAAAAGGCAGCTTGTTGTCGTTAGCATCCTCTCTGGTGAACTTGATGTTGTTATCGACCGAGTTAATGTGTCTGGTGAAAGCTTCCACGTCCCTGGCTTGGATTTTGACCCAGGTATCATCCACATATCAGAACTAATGGCTTGGAGTTGTTCCCTCATAAGAGTTTAGGGCTCTCTGTTCCACTTCCTCCATGTAGAGGTTGGCAACAATGGATGACACTGGAGATCCCATGGCACAGCCGTGCTTCTGTCTGTAAAAACTGTAATTGAACTTGAAATATGTGGTGGACAGGCAGAGATCCAGCAGGGTGCAGATATGGTCTGGGGTGAAGTTGGTCCTTTTGTCCAAATCCTTGTCTTGTAAAAGCCGTTTTTTGACAGTTTCTACTGCTTCAGAAATGGGTATGGACGTAAAAAGAGAACTCACATCATACGAAACTAGAGTTTCTCCCGGGGTCAGCTTCAAATGTTAAACTTTGTTGGCAAAGTCAATGGAGTTCTTTATGTGATGAGGTGTGTTTCCAACCAGAGGAGCTAAAATACACGCCAGATGTTTAGCAACATTGTATGTCACTGAGTTTATGCTACTGACGGGTCTGAGAGGTGTAGCTTCTTTGTGTATTTTTGGAAGTCCATAAAGACCACTCCCTGTCTTTATGGATGATGTGACTTCTCTTTTCACGTGCATACCCATTTCTGAAGCAGTAGAAACTGTCAAACGGCTTTTACAAGACAAGGATTTGGACAAAAGGACCAACTTCACCCCAGACCATATCTGCACCCTGCTGGATCTCTGCCTGTCCACCACATATTTCAAGTTCAATGACAGTTCTTACAGACAGAAGCACGGCTGTGCCATGGGATCTCCAGTGTCACCCATTGTTGCCAACCTCATGGAGGAAGTTGAACAGAGAGCCCTAAACTCTTATGAGGGAACAACTCCAAGCCATTGGTTCAGATATGTGGATGATACCTGGGTCAAAATCCAAGCCAAGGAGGTGGAAGCTTTCACCAGACACATTAACTCGGTCGATAACAACATCAAGTTAACCAGAGAGGATGCTAACGACAACAAGCTGCCTTTTTTGGACTGTTTGGTCCACATGGAGGAAGAGGACAGCCACAACATTGACGTTTACAGAAAACCAACCCACACAGACCAGTATCTTCTGTTTGACTCTCACCATCCACTGGAACACAAACTTTCTGTCATCAGAACTTTACAGCATTGGGCCGAACACATCCCCACAAAGACAGAAGGGAAGAAAAAGGAACAGAAACGCATCGAAAAATCTCTCCAAACATGTGGATATCCTAACTGGGCTTTTGTCAAGTCAGCGAGGAAATTTGCAAAACACAATAATGAACAGAAAAAGGTGAACAGACGAAAAAACATTGTCATCCCTTATGTGGCTGGAGTTTCAGAGAATTTCAGAAGGATTTTTAACAAACACAACATCCCAGTACATTTCAAACCCAGCAGGACTCTCAGACAGAGGCTGGTCCATCCTAAGGACAAAACCCCCACACACAAACAGAGTGGTGTTGTGTACGCAGTCCAGTGCAGCGAAGACTGTCCAGACCTCTATATTGGAGAAACTAAACAGCCTCTTCACAGAAGAATGTCCCAACACAGGAGAGCCTCCTCCTCTGGACAAAACTCAGCTGTTCACCTCCACCTCACGGACAAGAGTCACTCATTTGAGGACCAGAATGTGCATATTTTGGACCGAGAGCACATATGGTTTGAGAGGGGTGTGAAGGAGGCGGTTTATGTAAAACGAGAGAAACCATTGTTAAACAGAGGAGGAGGTCTAAGATTTCAACTTTCTAAAACTTATGGTGCGGCCCTGCAGCTGATTCCCAGACGTTTATCACCTGATGAGAACAGAGGAGCTTCGTTTGTGAATTAGACTAACAAAGACTTTGACAGGTCCCTGCTATCAATGTGTGAGGTGTGATTTGCCAATTTACATACAGTAGGATGTGTGTGTGTTTTCTGTAAGGTCTGCTTTCACACACTGAACTTTGAATGGGTCACAGGCACATGTTATCCCAAATGTGTGTGTGTGTGTTAGCTTCCAATTTACATATGTTGGTGCGTGTCAGTGGCTTAGCCTGCTTATAACTTCACTCTCTCTCACTGTCTCCTCATTGAATTGATAAAGCTCCCCGGCTGAGAAGCGAAATGTCTTCTGTTACAAATAAAGTCCAGTTGTTTCTGTATTGAACGCCTTTTTTAGTTCTGCGTGTTGATGTGGTGATTATACAAGCGTACTGTTTAAATTCACATTAATAACCACACAAGCTGCTCAGAGGCTTCATCCAAGCCGCTATTTTGGTTTTAGGTTTCTGACCAGAATTCTTATGGTGTATTTTGTTTAGCGTATAGGAGAAAATGTGATCGTCCATAATTTTATATTTATTTTTGTTTATTTGTTTGTTTGTTTGTTTCAGCTCAGTGCACCTAGCAGCCATGAGGGATCTTGAATGTTCTTAAGTCATCAAAGTGTGAGATCTGAAAGTAGCACAAGAAAACATCTACATAACGTAGATTTGCAGAGCAGCTGTCGATGAGATGATGTGATTATCTCATACCTTTTAAGCTTCTTTCTGATTCTGAAAATAGGTGTAAATATTATGTTTTAATAATTCAACAAGTGGCAGTGATTGAAGCCTCCTTCGAACTGTGTAATCACATTATCCACTGAAGCGTGGGGCTGTAATTGGGTTCAGATGAGTCTCGGTTCATTGGGGTTACCTCCAACTCTCATTCATCGTGGTGATTCATTCAGTCTTAAATAAAGAGGAAATGTGCATAAATAAACTCATCGTAGAAAACAACTGCAGGCATTTCAGTTTGATTAAATTGGATGATCAAGGGAAGTATAAGGCTTTTCCTGCGTTTCACAGTTTCTCTGCAGCTTGTGACTATAAGAAGGTTTGGATGCTGGATGGCATTTAGGAGATAAACTTGACTCTCATTGTAATGCATGAAAAAAAGCAATTAATTCTATGGAGCTGACATTTTGTGTGTATTTCTGTGACCATTTAAATCTCCCTGGTGTAATCTCCGTCCTTATCAGAATGAGCTGTCTCCATAGAGATTAAAGCCTGCTCCTACATTACTGTAGCCGTGGTCAAATTTAAGGGAAAATTTCAGATTTAAAGACATAAGGTTGTTATGCTTCAGGTTGTTACGCTTCAGATTATTATGCTTCAGGTTGTAACACTTCAGATTATTATGCTTCAGATTGTAACACTTTAGATTATTATGCTTCAGGTGCTTCAGGTTGTTACGCTACAGATTATTATGCTTCAGGTTGTTATGCTTCAGATTATTATGATTCAGGTTGTTATGCTTCAGATTATTATGCTTCAGGTTTTAACATTTCATATTACAGGTAGCCCTCTAGTTACGTCAGGGATAGGGACCTACGTGTGTGACTTAGGTCGATGTTGTCGTACCTCGCGGACCAAAAACACCTGCCTGTCGTAGGTCCGCGTTTCTGACATAGGTCGCGGCTATACCGCTAACGGAGCGCCGCACACATATTTAATGGCATGAGACTGAAAAAGGAGACATACTAGGCCATGAACATGCACAGAACTGTACAGTAAATGAATACAGTACTGTACAAATAATAAAAAAATATAATGTCTTACTTTGAGCTGGTCAAAGCCTGCCTTCGTCTTATAGCATCAGCTCGGGTGAGAGCTCCCACAGCTTCCTTACGCTCCACACGCACACACGTGGTCAAAACTGTTTAAAAGAATGACTGTTAGCTTCTTAACTTCATACATTTGGAGCCAGAAAGAAAAAAAAACTTACTGAAAGCCGTTTCTCCGCGATGTTCCTCCCTCCAAAACAGCTGCTCGGCGTTAGCTACGGTTAGGCCGCGCCAGTAGCAGCACTGGTTAGCATGTCAGTTCATTCAAAAAGGCTGTCGGCTTTGTATCTCCGCGTTAGCTCGGTGTCCCCCGACTGCCAGGCGGACATTTGCGGCGAGCTTGCGGCCGCAGATGGCTCCTCCGCGGCATGTCGGCTCGGTGTCTTCGCCTGTGTTAGCTGCTCTGTTAGCTGCTGTCGTTAGCATGTCGGGCGGCGTTGTGGCCGCCGATCGCGGGGCGATCCGCGGCTGCTCCTCCGGGCCTGAGACGTCCACAGAGTTGGCCGAGTGTTTCCAGCAAATTTATCCGTATGAGGCAACCCTGAACGGACACACGGTCCTCAGTAGCCTCTGGAGCTCCTCCATTGACCACACCGGTTGTAACATGACGACCGGAAACGACCGGAAACGACCGGAAGTTGCGTAAATACGATCAGATTGTAATTAAAAACGAAATATTAATAATTATACTTTATTTATAAAGCCATTTAAAACAACCACAGCCGCAACAAAGTGCTATACACATGAAATTAATAACATTTAAACACACACAAAAAAAAAAAAAATAATATTTATTTATTTTTTTTAATCATATTTTTATTAAATATGATAAAATCGTAAGTCTGAGTTGCCGTAGGTCGCAGGTGACGTAGGTCGAGGGTTTGCTGTATTATGCTTCAGATTATAATGATTCAGATTATAATGATTCAGGTTGTTATGCTTCAGGTTGTAACACTTCAGATTATTATGCTTCAGATTATTATGCTTCAGGTTGTTATGCTTCAAATTATTTAGCTTCAGGTTGTTATGCTTCAGATTATTATGATTCAGGTTGTTATGCTTCAGGTTGTTATGTTTCAGATTAGTACAGTATGCTTCAGGTTGTAACACTTCAGGTTGTAAGGCGCTTCAGGTTGTTACGCTTCAGATTATTATGCTTCAAGTTGTAACGCTTCATGTTACGCTTCAGATTATTATGCTTCAGGTTGTTACACTTCAGATTATTTTGCTTCAGGTTGTTATGCTTCAGATTATTATGCTTCGGTTGTTACACTTCAGATTATTTTGCTTCAGGTTGTTACACTTCAGATTATTATGTTTCAGGTTGTTACGCTTCAGATTATTTTGCTTCAGGTTGTTATGCTTCATATTATTATGCTTCAGATTATTATGCTTCAGGTTGTTACGCTTCAGGTTAGTTTGCTTCAGGTTGTTATGCTTCAGATTATTATGGTTCGGGTTGTTACCATTCAGATTATTATGCGTCAGGTTGTTATGCTTCAGATTATTATGCTTCAGGTTGTTATGCTTCAGATTATTATGCTTCAGTTTGTTATGCTTCAGATTATTTTGCTTCAGGTTGTTATGCTTCAGGTTATTATGCTTCAGGTTGTTATGCTTCAGATTATTATGCTTCAGGTTGTAACACTTCAGCTTGTTACGCTTCAGATTAGTATGCTTCAGGTTGTTGTGCTTCAGATTATTATGCTTCAGGTTGTTATGCTTCAGATTATTTTGCTTCAGGTTGCTATGCTTCAGAATTTTGTGCTTCAGGTTGTTATGCTTCAGATGTATTATGCTTCAGGTTGTTATGCTTCAGATTATTATTTTTCGGGTTGTTACGCTTCAGATTATTTTACTTCAGGTTGTTACGCTTCATGTTACGCTTCAGATTATTATGCTTCAGGTTGTTACAATTCAGATTATTATGCTTCAGGTTGTTACGCTTCAGATTATTTTGCTTCAGGTTGTTATGTTTCAGATTATTATGCTTCAGATTATTATGCTTCAGGTTGTTACACTTCAGATTATTTTGCTTCAGGTTGTTATGCTTCAGATTATTATGCTTTGGGTTGTTACCCTTCAGATAATTATGCTTCAGGTTGTTGCGCTTCAGATTATTTTGCTTCAGGTTGTTATGCTTCATATTATTATGCTTCAGGTTGTTAGGCTTCAGATTATTATGCGTCAGGTTGTAACACTTCAGGTTGTTACACGTCAGATTAGTATGCTTCAGGTTGTTATGCTTCAGATTATTATGCTTCAGGTTGTTATGCTTCAGATTATTTTGCTTCAGGTTGCTATGCTTCAGAATATTATGCTTCAGGTTGTTATGCTTCAGATTATCATGCTTCAGGTTGTTATGCTTCAGATTATTATGATTCAGGTTGTTATGCTTCAGATTATTATGCTTCAGGTTGTTAGGCTTCAGATTATTATGCGTCAGGTTGTAACACTTCAGGTTTTTATGCTTCAGATTAGTATGCTTCAGGCTGTTATGCTTCAGATTATTATGCTTCAGGTTGTTATGCTTCAGATTATTTTGCTTCAGGTTGCTATGCTTCAGAATATTATGCTTCAGGTTGTTATGCTTCAGATTATTTTGCTTCAGGTTGTTATGCTTCAGATTATTATGATTCAGGTTGTTATGCTTCAGATTATTATGCTTCAGGTTGTTATGTGTCAGATTATTATGCTTCAGGTTGTAACACTTCAGGTTGTTAGGCGCTTCAGGTTGTTACGCTTCAGATTATTATGCATCAAGTTGTAACGCTTCATATTACACTTCAGATTATTATGCTTCAGGTTGTTAAACTTCAGATTATTTTGCTTCAGGTTGTTATGCTTCAGATTATTATGCTTCGGTTGTTACACTTCAGATTATTTTGCTTCAGGTTGTTACACTTCAGATCTTTATGTTTCAGGTTGTTACGCTTCAGTTTATTTTGCTTCAGGTTGTTATGATTCAGATTATTATGCTTCAGATTATTATGCTTCAGGTTGTTACGCTTCAGGTTAGTTTGCTTCAGGTTGTTATGCTTCAGATTATTATGGTTCGGGTTGTTACCATTCAGATTATTATGCGTCAGGTTGTTACGCTTCAGATTATTTTGCTTCAGGTTGTTATGCTTCAGATTATTATGCTTCAGGTTGTTATGCTTCAGATTATTATGCTTCAGGTTGTTATGCTTCAGATTATTTTGCTTCAGGTTGTTATGCTTCAGATTATTATGCTTCAGGTTGTTATGCTTCAGATTATTATGCTTCAGGTTGTAACACTTCAGCTTGTTACACTTCAGATTAGTATGCTTCAGGTTGTTGTGCTTCAGATTATTATGCTTCAGGTTGTTATGCTTCAGATTATTTTGCTTCAGGTTGCTATGCTTCAGAATATTGTGCTTCAGGTTGTTATGCTTCAGATGTATTATGCTTCAGGTTGTTATGCTTCAGATTATTATGCTTCGGGTTGTTACACTTCAGATTATTTTACTTCAAGTTGTTACGCTTCATGTTACGCTTCAGATTATTATGCTTCAGGTTGTTACAATTCAGATTATTATGCTTCAGGTTGTTACGCTTCAGATTATTTTGCTTCAGGTGGTTATGCTTCAGATTATTATGCTTCAGATTATTATGCTTCAGGTTGTTACACTTCAGATTATTTTGCTTCAGGTTGTTATGCTTCAGATTATTATGCTTTGGGTTGTTACCCTTCAGATAATTATGCTTCAGGTTGTTACGCTTCAGATTATTTTGCTTCAGGTTGTTATGCTTCATATGTGACCAGCCACTCCAAATCCAGGAAAAAGTCGGCACACTCTAAACTGAGAAAAAATCAATAAACCTTCAACTTCTGAGAAATTAGTGAAAATCGTTTTTTTGCAAAATGTACCAGTTGAAGTTGTGAAGAAACCATCCCATGCTTTAAAAAACACTTTATAAGTGTTTAAACTGATAAACTTTGTGTTAGAAATCCGTTTGTTTTCAGAGTAAAACCAAGCCGCAGTGATTTGCGTACTGGGGGCGGGGACCCTCTCAGCTGATTAACATGCGGGACTTGTTTGGCTGGTATCAGAGCTTTGTTACTGGCTTCGGCCAATAACGTGCAGCTTTGAAAGAAGCACATGGCTACTTAACATCTATAGATCGCCCAGTGGACACAAGGAACAAGGAAAATAATAAAATAAAGCCGATCAAAGCGTCAGAGCTGTCAGCTGTTTTTCCGACCGACCCGAGGGGGAAAAAAAGAAGCTTTTACTGCGTGCGCAAGCAAATCGCAAGCAAATCAGTTTCCATCCATACATAATACATCCATCCATACGTCCATCCATCCACTATCTTTATTTCATTAGACAAAGCAGACACGCGTAATCACCGCGCAATGCGCTCCAGCCACTAAAGTGAGCCTCCACTCGGCTCCGTGCAGCCATGGTCTGTGTCCAGCAGCGCATCGCGCAATCACACGCGTTGGATTGGCTTAGGTTTTACAAATCGCAGCAAAGAAACTAACATTTAAAGCACGATAATGGTGCACCAATTATGCAGATTCAACTGGCCGTTTGAAAAGGTAAAATGTACAGTTAAGATCGGATGGATCAGCCGTTCTCACGCAGCTGTCAGCTGGCTGTCATCATGATAAAAAAGCTGAATGGAGCAGCGTGTTTAATTAAAATAGCCTTGTTTTTCCCAGATAATTTTGCTCTAAAATGTTTTTGTTTATCTTTATGTAAGATTATCTTTAGAATTTATTTTTCATGTTAATATATATTTGGTGAAACAAGAAATCTTATCTTTCTTTCTTTGAAATACATTATTTGGATGGATGGATGGATGGATGGATGGATGGATGGATGGATGGATGGATGGATGGATGGATGGATGGATGGAAACCGACCAGCCCACAAAAGCTTAATAAAAAAGACCTACAGCAAAGATAAGGCCTTTCTGCCCTGATGACACAAAAGTCATGTCCAGCACCAACACCTTTGTGACATCTAAAATAAGTCTGTGCAGGAGCTTGGTGTGTGTAAAGCCTTATTTTATTTTGTTTTCCCCCTGTCTAACCTAGATGCAACATAAGCATCTCCTGAGTTTACTCAACATCTTCAGCTATTATACAAACTTTTCCAGTGTCATCAACTTTATAAAGTGCATTCCTGTCCTGTACCTTTAACACCATTTTTTATTATACTTTTACTGCTGTTAATATCATAATTTTTACCATTGGTGTGTGATACTGTTCATTAAATTTTTAAACCTCTTTTATGTTGTGTGTGTGAAGCACCTTGATAACGTAGTTTATCTGTTTTAACTGTGCTATAAATAAAATTGACTTGACTTGACTAGTTGCAGTGGTGGAGAATGTACTCAAACACTGTACTTAAGTAAAAGTACAAATAAACAGACAAAAATGTACTCTAGTAAAAGTAGAAGTACCATATTAATGTTTTTACTTTCAAACTAATGACAAATCAAAAAACTGCAACGTGAATGCAACTTGTAACTCAACACATTATAGAAATGTAGTGTAGTAGAAAGTACAGATACTTCATGTAAAATGTAGTGGAGTAAAAGTAAAAGTACCCACATTTATTTCTACTTAAGTAAAGTACAGATACATGAAAACTGTACTTAAGTACAGTAACAAAGTATTTGTACTTAGTTACATCCCACCACTGACTAGTTGTGACCCTTATTTTTTGGGGTGGGCTGTAACAAAACAATCAACATTATTAATGTGTAAAACATGTCACAATAACATAAAATACAATTCTTTGTATTAATGTTGTTTTTTTAAAGATCAAAAGGAAGTTTGCCAGTAGGGGTGTAGGAAAAAATAGATTTTTCAAAGACTCTGGATTCTTAGTCCTGGCGATTCAGAATCAATTCTAAATGCTCCAAAATCAATTTTTAAACATGTTTAATTTTACCCTGATGCATGCTCAATAATCCAGGTACAAAAATAGCTAAGTCTGGTATTCAGCTCAGTCTTAACACCCTCTCACAGTGGATGAACCAGTTTGCTGATGACAGCCGAAACCAGCTGCTCACATGATGGAGGACCATCAGCCTAACAATGGATCGTTAGCACCCTGATGGTTGTTTGCTATTCACAGAGGGCTGAGTGATACCAGCAATGACAGCATTATTGTCCCCCTCTTATAATGCTTGAGTTAAAGGTTACTACACTTTGGTAGGCTGAAGTCTGTTTTTGTCTGTATATTTTGAATTATTTGTATGTGATGGACTGGAGACCTGTCCAGGTGTCCCACGCCTCTCGCACAGTGATGACTGGACATGGACACCAGTGAGCCCCATGACTCTTAAAGGAAGAAGTGGTTAAAGATGATGGATGGATGAATTATTTGTTCCTATATTTTTATTTTATTGTTTTAGAGGAATCCAGGCAACTAAGCTAACCTAATACAGTACTGGTAATTCAAGTTACAGCATTTAATGCATTCCTGTATTATTTGTTTGTATTTTTGGTATGAATATCAAATGATTCAAAAACTTTGATAAAGTACAGAACCTACAATTATTGTTTTAAATAAATGTTCTATTTGTTTACATTGTTGTTAATGTTTTCAGTTTAAAATTATTGTTTTAAATAAATGTTCCATTTGTTTACATTGTTGTTATTCTCAGTTTAAAATTATTGTTTCAAATAAATGTTCCATTGGTTTACATTGTTGTTTAATATTCTCAGTTTAAAATTATTGTTTTAAATAAATGCTCCATTTGTTTACATTGTTGTTTATTCTTTTCAGCTTGTCAGTTACAAAGCTGAAACTAAATTTATGACCATTTTAATAGAAAAATCATTTTTGAATCAAAAATTGTTTCTGAATCGAAAAATTGATTTTGAATCGAATCGTGATACCAAAAATCGGAATCAAATCAATTCTCCAGACACTGAGAGATTCATACCCCTATTTGCCAGCAAAGCTGAAATTCTGCACACCTTCCTAGGCAGAGTCTGTGTTGACAGTCAGTTCTGGGGGTTGGGTTAACGCAAATTAATGTAAATGAACAGCAATTGTTAACACCCCCAGGTAATGCTTCTGGAATGGGGACATTCTTCCAAAACTTTGAAGCCTGTTTTCTCCCTAATCTTATTTGCAGATTGCCAACATTGAAATGGCTGTATCTTCTTCATTTTTTTTTTGAGCGACATGTGTTTGGCATCATCGGATAGCTTAGAACCCACACTTTAAGATTCTGTAAATAACTCAAAATGACCCAGGGGAGACTTGTTCCTGGTTTTGCCACGGCCAGTCACATATTATTATGCTTCAGGTTGTTAGGCTTCAGATTATTATGCGTCAGGTTGTAACACTTCAGGTTGTTACGCTTCAGATTAGTATGCTTCAGGTTGTTATGCTTCAGATTATTATGCTTCAGGTTGTTATGCTTCAGATTATTTTGCTTCAGGTTGCTATGCTTCAGAATACTATGCTTCAGGTTGTTATGCTTCAGATTATCATGCTTCAGGTTGTTATGCTTCAGATTATTATAGCTCAGGTTGTTTTGCGTCAGATTATTGTGCTTCAGGTTGTAATACTTCAGGTTGTTATGCTTCAGATTATTATACTTCAGGTTGTTTTGCTTCAGATTATTATGCTTCAGGTTGTTATGCTTCAGATTATTTTGCTTCAGGTTGTTATGCTTCAGATTATTTTGCTTCAGGTTGTTATGCTTTAGATTATTATGCTTCAGGTTGTTAAGGGTAAGGCAGAGCTGTGCGTCTGTATGAGCGCCGCGCCACGCGCGCGTGCAGTTCACAGCAGAGCTCAGCGTGAAGCAGCAACGTTTTCGCTCCAAATACTTGATGTCATTTGAGCAGAAGCAGAGCGGAGCGTTTACCTACGGGACAAATTGAGGGAGCTGATTCGTCATTTGCTGACACGCCTACTGAGTTGATTGACAGGTCGCGAAAGGCAGAGGGCTGCGCAGCTTTGTTCTGTGTTTATATGTTAATAAAAAGTCCTAAAAATTAAAATTAAAACAGGGAGCGCTGGTCCTTCAGCCCACACAGCAGACCAGCACACCAGGAAATGTTTAGAACCTGCACATCCACGTTGGACATGACTTTAGTTCGCTCATGACGAATTCATTCATTCCTCCTCATCGGAGGAGGAAGCGAATGGTGACCGCTTCAAGCGATCACTTGACTTTTGGTAAAAAAACAAAAGAAAAGTCCAGTTCAGCGATGAAGAAGGGATATTTAATACATTTGTGTCTCATACAAAACAGTCCGCCACCGGGCAGTTTATTGTGAGACAACGAGCGCGCGTGAGCGGTCGTAAAATTTGAGCTTGGCGCGTTCACGCCCGCGTTCAAAGGCTTGTGCCGCTGCGCTCACACGGCGTGCCGCTGCGCTGGTCAAAACGCACAGCTCTGCCTGGCCCTTTATGCTTCAGATTATTATGCTTCAGGTTGTAACACTTCAGGTTGTTACGCTTCAGATTAGTATGTTTCAGATTGTTACGCTTCAGATTAGTATGCTTCAGGTTGTTATGCTTCAGATTATTATGCTTCAGGTTGTTACACTTCAGAATATTATGCTTCAGGTTGTTATGCTTCAGATTATTATGCTTCAGGTTATGTTTTAGATTATTATGCCTCAGGTTGTTATGCTTCAGATTATTGTGCTTCAGGTTGTAACACTTCAGGTTGTTACGCTTCAGATTACAGTATTATGCTTCAGGTTGTTATGCTTCAGATTATTTTGCTTTAGGTTGTTATGCTTCAGATTATTATGCTTCAGGTTGTAACACTTCAGGTTGTTATGCTTCAAATTATTTTGCTTCAGGTTGTTATGCTTCAGATTATTTTGCTTTAGGTTGTTATGCTTCAAATTATTTTGCTTCATGTTGTAACACTTCAGGTAGTTATGCTTCAAATTATTTTGCTTCAGGTTATAACACTTCAGGTTGTTATGCTTCAAATTATTTTGCTTCAGGTTGTAACACTTCAGGTTGTTACGCTTC
>JBBPBX010042920.1:0-21681 GCA_038048925.1 Garcialebias charrua | reverse complement strand
TATGTGTGTACCGTATACAGTAGTCCTCGACTTACAGTGGTCTCGACTTACGGTGATTCGGTGTTACGAACGCATCTTATTAATAAAAATAAAAATAATAAAATAAAATAAAAATACAGTAATAATAATAATTTGAAAAATCTTATTTCATGTGTTTAAATGTTCTTGATTTCATGTGTACAGCACTTTGTTGCAGCTGTGGTTGTTTGAAATGGCTTTATAAATAAAATATTTTTATTATTATTATTATTATTATTATTTAGAAGCCGATTTACGCAGTTTGCGAGTTTGCGGCAGTGTCCGCCAGTTTTCGGCAGTGTCCGCCAATTTTCGGCAGTGTGTCCGCCAGCTTTCGGTTAGCTTCGGTTAGCTCCGGCCTCGACAGCCGGCTTTGGAGGACCGTGTGTCCGATCAGAGGTTGCCTCATACGGATAAATGAGCTGGAAACGCTCTGTGAACTCTGTGGACGTCTCAGGCCCTGAGCAGCAGCCGCCGATCGCTCCGCCGCGCCGCATCCAACCACGCCGGCCGACACCACCAGCTCACCGCGGGAACACCGCGCTAACATGCTAACGCGGAGAAACGCCCAGTAAGTTATTAACTATTTTTCCCTTCATTATGGCTCCAAATGTATGTATGGAGCTAACATGCTAACAGTCCTTCCTGTAAACAGTTTGGACTGCGTGAAACAGCTGGAAGCTGCAGAGCTCGGACGTGCAACGAGCTAATATACCATACCATACCATACCATTTTATTTAAGAAGCACTTTAAACAGGAACAAGTCCAAACCAAAGGGCTGAACAAACAAACAAACAACAGGCA
The DNA here is from genome assembly GCA_038048925.1 of Garcialebias charrua. NCBI lineage: Eukaryota > Metazoa > Chordata > Actinopteri > Cyprinodontiformes > Rivulidae > Garcialebias > Garcialebias charrua. The sequence goes on along the minus strand of JBBPBX010042920.1, from coordinate 20,858 downwards.
ACATACACAATGAAGTACAACACGAAAGACATAAAAACATTGCAGATCATAAATAAAACGATCAAATACAAATCAGCTGGTGTTGAAAGCAACAGAATACAGTAGTACTGTAGTGGTTTTTTTAACCAGGATTTGAAAACTGCGAGTGAGGGGGCCTGTTTGACGAACAGCGGTTACTCGTTCCAGAGCCTTGGGCCTGCTACAGAGAAGGCCCTGTCACCTCTGCGCTTAAGGCGAGTTACGCCAAAATTACACCACACACGTTTCGGCTCCGCCCTGCTCCGGTCCGACCTCCGCAGCAAATACGCACCCATTATAATCAATGACAGAATTTACACTGGCTCCACACGGCGGCGGCGAGCAGCGGAGAGCGGACGGCAGTCCGTCAAAATTAGAAATTTTTCTATTTCTGCCGGAGCGGAGCTGTGCCGGAGTCAACTTTTGAAGATTACGTCGCACCAACAGGAAAAGGAACGAGCACAACATCCGTTTTTACAAAATAAAATCACCACGGGCGGACTAATCCTAGCTCTATACGGATTTATTTGTACAAAAATGCTGTCAAACTATCATTTATGACTACGCCTACAAACGCAATACAAGAAATAAATAAATAAAGTATTTTATTCTGAAATGTAATACATCACTTCCTGTTGCTCAAACCATGTCCTGTTGCTCATTTACGAGAGAATATCAAGGCAGCAATATCTACAGTTGTTCTCCTTCTTCCACCGAATGAATTGTTTTGTTCTGACTTCATTATTTATCACTTGATTTATCGCGCGATCTCGCAATTCCCGCGCATGCGTCTCAGAGCGGCACATCCATGCGGACCTGAGCTGAGCGGAGGAAGTGGAAATTGGACTCGCACCGCTGCGACCTGCGGAGCGGAACGGGGCGGAGCCACTTGTAGTGTATTTGTGGCGTTACTGGAACTCTTAAAGTGGACCACACAAAGTTTTTAACACTGGACTCTGTGTCATCAAACGGGTTATTCACTAAACTCTCGGTCATGTGTTCATTCAGTTTGCACTACTTCTCATATTTGCACTAATGTTTGTATTACATTACTGCCTATAGTCATACTACTGTTTACATTCACTGTTTACATTTATTACTACTGCTTTACATTTATTACTACTGTTTACATTTACACTACTTTTATCTACACTACTGCAGATACATATACAGCATTCTCTGACTAGCCTTATCTAAGGATGCCAAATGTGCCTTATGTGCCTTACTTCATATGCCACTTTGCCTCTATACCAACATCAACTACCTCATACATATACTGTGTACATCAACTTATATGCTGCTGTGCCACTCTTTGCAAATGTCAACGCTAGAAACTTCAGTTTATTTTATAGATTTACGTTTTTATACTTTTCATACTACTATGCAAAAACTCAGGACAGTATTACACTTTTATTATTTCATTTTATGCTTATGTTCATTGGGTGTTTGGTGTTTTAGGGGTGTTTGGTGTTTCAGTGTTGGTGTAAATTTTCATACTTTTATACTATTATGAAAAAACTCAGGACAGTGTTACACTTTTTTACTATTTTATGCTTATGTTTATTAAATGTTTTAGTGTTTAGTGTTTAGATGGTTACTGTTGCACCGAGGGACTGAGAGAAACGCAATTTCGGTCCTGTGTATGTCCTGTACATATTGCAGTTCTGACAATAAAGTTGACTTTGACTTTGACATGCAAAATTCACTTTTTAATGATTTTTTTTTCAACTTTGGGTATATACTTCATAAAAAACAGTCCTAGTGCCAAAAAAATGCACACAGTGGTTTATTTACTCTAAGTATATTTATTTATTTTTGATAGAAACACAAAGTTTTCAAATCCTGCGGTTTGTGACGTGACACAACCCACCTCAAACCTGAGTCCAGCCCCTCACCTAGCAACCCCTGGTTAGGCTCAACCCACTTCAGTATAATAGACGTGACGGTTGTTTTTCCTGATTTCATCTCATCTTTTGTTTAAATGTTCTTAATTTCATGTGTACAGCACTTTGTTGCAGCTGTGGTTGTTTTAAATGGCTTTATAAATAAAGTATAATTGTTATTTTTACGTTTTAGTTCAATTTTTAGCATATTATCTCCCAACGAGCAGCCGGCAGACGGAAAACGAGCAGACCGCCGGCGAAGAGACCATCTGCGGCTGGGAGCTGGCTGGGAGCTGCAACGAGCAGACCGCCAGCGAAGAGACCATCTGCGGCTGGGAGCTGGCTGGCTGGTCAGAGGTTGCCTCATACGTCTGGACTGGATATTGTCTGGACTGGAGCAGTAGCAGCAGATCGCTCAACGATCGCTCCCAAAGCATGGCACGACAACATTAGCTCATGGGCTAAGCTAAGGCTAGGCTAAATGCTAAGCGGACCCCGACCAGAACCAAAGAGAGGGCGTAGTTAATGTAAACAGATCTTTGAAGGGCGTGACCATGAGAGCTCATTATCATAAACCAGTCATTCAAAACGAAAGTTAAAAATGGCAGAATTAAAAAGGGTATAATTGATTATTTAAGAATTATTTTGTGTATCAAATTGAATGAACATTGTCTTGATAGCCCAAAGACATACCATAAAAATGTTAAAAACCTATCTGTGGTCTCCTTTAAAAGTACCCGGTCCTCCGACCTCAACGCACGTGGTGGGGGATATGGGTGTATCAAATCCGAGAGATAGGCGGGGGCGAGACTGTTCAGTGATTTGTAGACGTACAGGAGAATTTTGAACTGGATACAGAGATGAACCGGTAGCCAGTGCAAGGAGGCCAAGGCTGGTGTAATGTGCTCACTTTTGCGTGTACTAGTTAAAAATCGGACTGCTGCGTTCTGAACCAGTTGTAATCGTGCAATGGTGGCCTGACTGACGCCAAGCAGGAGTGAATTGCAGTAATCAAGCCTAGATGTAATAAATGCGTGAATTACTGTCTCCAGTTTATTTTTTGATAATATGGGCTTCAGCTTAGACAGTCGCCTCAGCTGGAAAAAAAAAGATTTGACAATCATGTTTACATGACTGTTGAGTTTCATGGACGGATCCATTTGGGCAGCCAGAAAGAACCTGGCCCGGGGCATCAGAAAGGCCAAGAAGCAGTATTCCAGGAAAATAGCTCACCGTTTCAAGGACAGCAAGGATACACGCAGTCTGTGGCAGGGAATACAGACCATCACAAACTACAAACCATCCCCCCAGACCTGTGACAGCTCAACCTCTACGCTGAATGAACTGAATGAGTTCTTTGCTCGGTTTGAGGCAAGTAACAGCACACCTGCACATAAACTCCCCCCCTCTCCTGATGGCCAGGTGCTGGCGCTGTCCTCAGACAGCGTAAGGCGATCATTTATCAAGATTAATGCCCGGAAGGCCTCTGGTCCTGACAACATACCTGGTCGTGTGCTGAAGGACTGTGCAGGGGAACTCGCAGCGGTCTTCACGGACATCTTTAACATCTCACTGAGCCAGGCCATCGTCCCCACCTGTTTCAAAGCCACCACCATCATCCCTGTCCCAAAGAAGGCAACGCCCGCATGCCTCAATGACTATCGCCCAGTAGCACTCACCCCCATCCTGATGAAGTGCTTTGAACGGCTAGTCATGAAAAGCATCACATCTGTCCTCCCTGCCTCCCTGGATCCCTTCCAATTTGCATACCGACCTAATCGCTCAACCGACGATGCCATCTCCTCTGCCCTCCACACAGCTCTCACACATCTGGACACGAAGGACTCTTATGTTAGAATGCTGTTCATCGACTTCAGCTCGGCATTCAACACCATCATCCCCCAACAGCTCATCCTTAAACTGGACAGTCTGGGGCTGAACACCTCAATGTGTAACTGGCTGCTAGACTTCCTGACCGGGAGACCACAGACAGTACGGGTCGGGAGTAACACATCTAGCACCATCACATTGAACACAGGGGCCCCACAAGGATGTGTGCTGAGCCCCCTTCTATTCACCCTGCTAACACACGACTGCACACCATCATACAGCTCCAACCACTTCATCAAGTTTGCGGACGACACAACAGTGGTGGGTCTCATCAGCAACAACGATGAGACGGACTACAGGAACGAGGTGAGCCGCCTGGCCTTGTGGTGCGGACACAACAATCTCACTCTCAACGTGGAGAAGACAAAGGAGATTGTTGTGGACTTCAGGAAGAGGGATGCCCAACATGCCCCTCTGACCATCAACAGCACCACAGTGGAGAGAGTGGACAGCACCAAGTTCCTGGGAGTGCACGTCTCAGAGGACCTGTCCTGGAGCAGGAACACTGCATCACTGGTCAAGAAGGCTCACCAGCGCCTCTACTTTCTCCGCAAGCTGAAAAGGGCTGGAGCTTCAACCCCCATCATGTGCACCTTCTACAGGGGTGCCATAGAAAGTGTCCTGACCAGCTGCATCACTGTGTGGTTTGGTGCATGTACTGCATCCTGCCGCAAGAGCCTCCAGCGCATCGTGAGAGCAGCTGAGAAGATCGTCGGCACCTCCTTCCCCTCACTGCAGGACTTACACAGCAACCGCCTCACTCGGAAAGCCCTCTGCATGGCAGGTGATCCCACACACCCACTACACAGCTGCTTCAGACTGCTGCCATCAGGGAGGAGACTGAGGAGTCTCCAGGCTCGAACCAGCAGACTGAGAGACAGCTCTGTTCATCAGGCAGTCAGGATGCTAAACACTCTGCCTGCTCTGCCTCCCCTCCCATTTGAACTGCCTTAACACAAAAACTTTCTCACACATTACCATACAACACAAAGATTTTAACACTGGACTCTGTGTCATCAAACTGTTTATTTACTAAACTCTCGGTCATGTGCTCATTCAGTTTGCACTACTTCTCATATTTGCACTAATGTTATATAGCACTAATGGGATATAGCACCCTCATGTCCGTATGGGACGTGGGCCTCTCCACATCTCTCTGAAACTCTCAGTGTTACACCTTCTTGAAGCTCTCAAGGAGACAAGTGGACACCATTTGTGTTACAATTATTTTGAATTAATGGACACCAATTAATCAGATTGAACTTTCTTTTTAATGTGTGTTAATTCAGAATTGATCAACAGTATATTTTTGTCATTCTAATGATGATCTGTTACTTGCATGAGTTTGACCCTTCTGCTGGTTTATTTCTGCAGAACAAGCAGGTTTTAATATTATGGCACAGTTCAGGGTAAACTTTTAACTTGCAACTTCCTTCTCTGTTTTGTCTGTGAAAGTTAGCCATAATATTCTCTGTGCTCACAGGCCAGGCCATCTGGCCGATTCTGTAAACAGTTTTCCTGTTGTCCGTCAGAGACATTTCTGCCTATGGAATCAAACTTCCATCTTTTATTTTGTTAAACCAGCCAATCAGCAGGAAGTATGTGACTAAGTCACACCCCCTTCTTAAAGGGACACTTCCTGCATTTTCACTTGAGTGTCGAAGGAGAGAACTTGCTACCAACTGGTTTTCTCCTCTGGAAAAAGCTGGGAACGTTCCGGTCATTGTGTCAATTAGACCCACGTTTCAGCTGGAGTTACAGTAAAGCTTACTGTAACTCACTCACTCATCTCCTGAAAGAATTTCTGAAGTTTTATTTTGAAAGTTCAGCCAGTAGCTGGCTCTGTTCCTGCCGGGAGAAGCGTGCTTCTTGCTCGTCTGAATCAGCTCACACGCGCGGAGGTCATCTGGACGTGAACTGGACAACACAGTCCGTTAGTGTCCACAAACTTCAACTCTTATCTCCAAGACGTATCGTCAACAGGTAACGAGGCGTTGATTGTGTCCTGAACGTGTGAGAAGCCCAGCTGAGACCTGTATGGGAAAGTGCCACCCTGTCTGCTCAAAATAATCAACTTCGGTTAACTTAGCTTTCAATCTTTTATCTTCCATTCTATTTCTTCCTTTTCTTAACACAGTGAAACTAAGTAATGTGCCAACAGTTAAATTCTAACTGTCTGTTTGTTTTAATTTGAATTCTTGTCAACGTAGTTATTAAATCAGAGCTAATATCGATACAAATGTTTAATGTACTTTTATGATAATTTCAATAAAAGGTCTATTTTCTGGTGGACCAACATAAATTGAAGTCTCTCGTGAAATTACATTTTTGGTTAATCACTTTAAAGCAATTTAATACCGGAAAAAGGTTGAACTCGCGAATTGGTGAAAGGTTTGTGCAGATAAGACCTGCTCGGACCTTTCATCCAAAATATAGGTAAGTCAGTAAACTGACCAATAACTCCTATATTATTACATTTAATGGTGGCTCGTCCGAGTCCCTAAGACGATTATTAAGTTGTTTTGGGTAGCTATTGTCATGGTATTTGTTGGCATAGTTCTGCATCCTGGTTTTGAACTTATAGAATAGTTTTGGCTGGTGAGTGTCACAGAGATTGCTAATCGTGGCATTGTCTGGTGCGTTTCCCGTTAGAATTATTTTTCTTTCACATTTCAACGTATGTTTGAAGCTACGGATGAATGGATGTTTGTGTTTGTGAGACATTTCATAACGTGTCGCGAGGTTGCATGCATTTTTCGTTGTTGTGACCGCCTTGTCACCACTGCTTCATTTTATTACTTCTGCGGATTGTTGTTGAAGGTCTGTTTCACACATTTGCTGCTCCATTTTACCTAATCTGTTACAACGTGTTTGCCGAGGTTCGGGTGAGCCCACTCAGTTTTGGACCGGACGGGTTCCGACCTCCGGTTCCAATAGACGTAAAGTCCGTTGTTTAAACAGTTAGCGTGCTGCCTTCTCTGGAAGGCGTGGGTGTAGCCTGGATGTGATTGGGCTCGTTAGCAGTATTTTCTGTGGTGTATTCTATGTTTATTTTGTGAAAGAGTGTCCAGAACTTTGGGTCGAGCTAACGTTAGCGGTTCCGAGGCATTTGGCTACAGAAGCGCTGTGATTGGTCCATTGTGTGTCGTGTTCAAAAAAGTTGGTTCTGTAGACTGCTGGTTGTCAGATATTCATTTTTGCACACATTTCTGACAGTTTATCTGTGTTGTTCGTTTCTATGCACGTGATATCGTCGAAGACTGGCTTAACCGCGGTGTTTTACGATATTTATGAGTGTTTTAGAACGTTGAAAAGTCCGTTCCTCGCTAAAGTTCGACCGACCGCAGGTCCGTGAACGCACCGCTCGAACGGCACGTCACACGTGAGTGGCGTAAGGGTTAGAAGACTCCATTTCCCATGAACACTTGGGTTTTAGAACTGCATGTTCTGTCTTCGCTGTGATTGGTCGATTACGCTGTAAGTGTTGACGCTTGAGGGGGTGAGGAGCTCACTCCTCGTCAACTTTCACTTCAGTAAACCTGCTCTTACAAGCTTCAGGCTTGTTCGTCCGTTACTATCTTTGAAGAGACTGTTTCATCGCGGTGTTTTTAAGATTTTAGTGGATGTAAGAGTCAGTTGTTCTAAGACTACCGATCGCCATGTGACCGGGTCATGTGACACCGGGAGCTACAACTGCTTTATGAGGACCGACCTTTTTTTATTTTAAACGCAGTTTAAAGGACAACACCCACCATGACAGTAACAATTCACCATATAGGACAATTACTGTAATTTAATATTATGTCTATTTTCATTTTTGCATTTGGGCCAGGCGAGGGTTAAAAAAACAAAAAAAACCCACTCCCGAATGAATCCGGAAACCTGGCCGAAGAGTCCCGAAGTGTCATGTGACTTTTGTTACATCTCCACCCAGAAGGCAGAAGGCAGGAGTGAGTTTCCATGGAGGTTTATGAGAGAGAGTGGGAGTTAAAACTGCATATTTCCTGGTGCATTTGTGTGTACATATGGACCAGCGCTCTGATTTTATTTATTATTTATTTTATAACACCGCTGCGGACCGTTGCTGCTCTCACCCATTCTGCCCAGAGGAGCGAGCCGCGCGCGTCTCTGGCTCCTCGTTCCGCTGGTCACCTTTGAAGTTCCGAATTCGTGCCGGTGTAATTTGCTCCCTCGAGTGTATGTATTTGCTCTCGTCAGCCTTGTTGCGGGGAGCACGGGGGAGCACGCGCGCAGAGCTCCGCTGCGCGGCTGCCTTTCTGTACTCCCGACCTGTCTGGTCACGGGGGGAGAGAATAAAAAGCCGATGCGGAAATGAATGAATTTGTCGCGATCAAACGAATTAAACTAGTATGTCTACGTGGATGCTCGCTCAGAATATGATAGACATGAGTGAGCGACAGCAGGATTAATCAACAGGCAGCTTTAGGGAATATTTAAAAATGCTTCGCTTTTTCTTTTCCTCGCTCAGAGCAGCGGTCATGGAAGTTGATGAATGCTTATTATAACTCCGCCTGTAACTCCAAGGCGTCACTTTAGTGACGTGAATGCCCATGTGAATGCCCATATATGGAGAGGAGCAGATTTTTCCTGGAGCTTCTGCTAAAATCTGCTATAAATCATGAAATAACACATTTAGCGTTATTTCTCTACAATATAAATAAACGCTCCTGTATTATTTTTAAATAAACTAATAAATATTAATGGCAATGCAATTTGAAAACATGGTGGGTGTTGGACTTTAAAGTTTCACAGTCCAACCAATGTTTCTCACATCGTTTCGTCTTTTGTGAGACTGGGGTTCTAGAGGTTTGTCACGTAAAGGCTCTAGATCTTTCTGACTGATGCTATTGATCCGCTGTTAGACGTCTGTGAATGATAGAAGCTACAGCTTCGCTCACAGGTGACAACAGCGCCTCTATAGCGGTCAGCAAGAGAAATTACAGTCGCTGTGATAGACTTATCCAGCGCGGTACCCCCCACCTGCTGGTTGCATCTAAGAATACAGTTTGATGCAATTCTCTCTAACATTTCAACTTTCCTGTTTTTGAATAGTGTACATTTTGAAATGTTGAGGACATAGCACCCTTTCATTTGATTTTCACATATAATCAAATGTTGATGACAGAACAGTTACACAGATTTAATACAGACATGTCTGCATTTTGATAAAACTTGACACTTTATCATAAATTCTGTGCAAAACAAGCTGTCTGTCCCTGTTTATTTTAAACTACAAGTTTATAATAACACACATGAGGCATCTTTTGTTTTGATTTTCACAAAGATCACACAACAATGTCCGATTTTGTTTGACCTTGTCGCAGGTCGACATATTAATAAAAATCACTGATTTTTATTTGATTTCACATCTTGGACTCCATGTTGACTGCCGTAGGCATCACATGGTGAGACTGCACACTGTGAAATGAGACCCACTTTACTTGATTTTTCACAGAAAATCAGTACAAAGATGGACGTTCAAACAGGTGCATCACCTGATAGGGCCTCCTCTTTTATCGCACGTAGATGGACATCTGCTTCAGCGTATGCTAATTACTTAGCTGCGGTGGACGTCCATCAGGATAAGTGGGAAAATCCCCTGTCGTTCTGCGACAGGCTGATGTCTGTCTACTCCGGTGGCAAAACTGTCCCTGGACTAGAGGAAGATGAGGAGTTTAAAGGTCTTTTCATTAAGAATCTCATGCCTTTCCAAAGGAAATGTGTTCGCTTAACGTTTGATTGCAAAAAGGATACCATGGAAAAGATAAAAGATTACGCTGCGTGGGTTTTTGAGACAAGGATACTACCCAGGACACCCTCAGTGGTGTGCCCAGGTCAAGAGGTCACATCCCACTCGTAGGAAATAGAAGAGGTTCCCTCTCCTACAGAGTGCGAGAGTAAACAGGATTTTCATGATAACAAACAACAGATTAATGTATCCAGCTGGAACATTGACTCTGATCGGTTCACAGGGAGTTCTGCTCCTCCTGCACCTCAGGTTGAAAACCCTGAGATGAGCAAAGAACCACAAAAGGTAGGTGGTCGCTCTCTAGGTGAACCCAGATGGTTCGGATCGAACCAAAAGAGTTCTCACCTAGGGCTCACAGTGGGTGAAATTCGAAGGAGGTTGCATGGGCACCGTGAACCATTGAACAATGGTCGGCCCCAACAAGTAACCCCGAGAAGCGGCCCTCCTGCCCCTGCACCTCGAGCTGCATAGTTCGAGACATGCAAAGAGTCACACAAGCTCCGGCTTAAGGAAACGATGCCTCCGCACGCGGAAGTGACTGAGGTTGTAAGTTGTTTGTCGAATGATTTGAATGTTACAGTGGTTGACCAAGCTGACACAACGTGTGACGTTGTCCTTGATGATAACACAAACAACGTTGTTCAACCTGATGAAGCGACGCGTAGAACTACCTTTTGCAACAACGTAGTGCACACAGTTGATGACAACAGCGTCAACATTGACAAAGATGCTGACAGCAAACAAATTGCTGATGATCAGCGTCCTGAAAATCAAGATGCTGACAGCAAACAAATTGCTGAAAATCCACATCCTGAAGGTCATGAGGCAGACAGCCATCATGATGCTGACAGCGACGAAGATTACACAGACAGAGTCACACGTACACAGAAACGTGTGAAAAAACCTAAACGGTTTCTGTGTAACTTTATAAAAAGGGGGATAGCTAAGAGAGCTTACCTGCCACTCACATTGGAAGGGGTCCTCGCGCAAGAAGCACTCCTGGTTTGCGGCTCAGACGTGTCTATCATGTCAGCCGAACTGTTTGAGGAGCTAAGGACCGCCGCTAACGATGTTGACAGGCAAATACCCTTTGTGAAATACACTTATGGTGAGCAACAGGGCCTCGCAAAGACGAGAACAACCCTAATAGCCATGGTTCACATGCAGATTGGCGAAATGTCACTATACCACCCGGTGTATGTGTCTGAACGTGACTCACTCCAGACTCCATTTTTGGTTGGCCAAGATTTTATAAATCGCTTTGAAGCGATTATAAATTATGGCAATCAGACAATGTGGGCCACAGTGAGCAGTCCACTGCCAATCGAGGTGCCTCCCCAAGGTCAGGACACTGACTGTCTAACAACAAGTACCGCTGAGGTCACATGGGATTCCCCAACCGAGACCACAAACCCGATAAGTGAGCCTTCATATACAGGTGAGACAGAGGAGACTCAACAATTGGACCAGACTCTGGCCCATCACGAGAACCTCCTCTGCGAGCTAACACCTTCAGCACTCACTGAACAATGCCTACCACAGGTAGAAGAAGGTGTGGAGATCCAAGGGTCCCACACCGATGACGCTGTACTGTCCTATGGGACAGGTAATTCGGCAAACAGCCAAGCTTTCCGTGGAATCTTGGTTCAAGGACTTCCGAGTCCTGAACGTGACAGTCTACAACACGCTGACAGTCACTTGGACTCCATTGTTACAGATTTTGAGGACACCTCCTCAAACGAAAGGGTGGCAAACTCACACTTCCTACCACTGGTAGAAGAAGGTGTGGAGATCCAAGGGTCCCACACCGATGACGCTGTACTGTCCTCTGGGACAGGTGATTCGGCAAACAGCCAAGCTTTCAGTGAAGTCTTGGTTCAAGGACATCTGAGCCCACGAAGTGACAGTCTTCAACACGTTGACAGTCACTTGGACATCATTGTTACAGATTTTGAGGACCCCTCCTCAAACAAAAGGGGGGCAAACTCACACTTCCTACCACAGGTAGAAGACGGTGTGGTGATCCAGGGATCACACACCGAAGACGCTCTACTGTCCTTTGGGACAGGTAATTCTGCCATCAGCCAAGCTTTTGATGAAACCTTGGTTCATGAGCATTTGAATCTAGAACTACTCAGAGATGACATAGTTCTTACGGACTCAAAGAGCACCTCTTCAGTCATGAAGTGGGAAGACACATACGATAACGACAGTGACGCGTCACAATCTGACCAGTCAGAACCACTTGCGACTGCGCCAACAGTTGTGACACACCTGAATTACGCAGAGAGAGGTAAACGTACAGAGGTACGTTGGCCGAAACCTATAAGGTTCCTGTACAAGGCTCCCAATAAACTGCGCAAACAGCTTAAACTAAACAAAGGCATCCTAACTCGTGCCCATGGACGGACGTCCACACCCGTGCGCGTGGTCCCTCATGACCACAGGGGGGTGATGTTAGGTCATGCCCATGTCAAGGACAAAGATTTCAATAACCCCACAAACGACAAAGATCTCGCAAACTCACAGACTTCATGGGAAAATAAGGTCGTCCAAGCACAGGATAGTAAATAAACTAAACAGTTTAAACTATACTAGTTGCGAAAAGAAACCGTTCCAACTAGAACTTAGAAACGCTAAGCATAAAACCCACAACAAAAACTAACCTTAACAACCGTTTAAATCTGCAGGATTTAATTGACATCGGTTATAAAGCTAAGAACTGTTTTTCTTGTGTGTGACACGTTGGAATCTGACGACCAGAGTGAGTTTGTTGTAGTGAAACGTTGTTTTTAGTTGCTTAATTGCTACTTTTGTTGTTATTGAAGTTGTTATTGTTTTCTGAACACTCCCAGCCAAAAGAGGTTTTGATTAATGTTAGTTGAAGACTTAAATGGATTTAACTATGCCAACATGCTGTTCATTTTGTTAAAGATCTCAATCTTTGAAGAGTCATTGTAGATTAATACTACTTAAGGTACTATAATCTACACTGATCTCCCAATCATTTAGGTAGAACCGATTCGATCGTTTCTATTCTAGATCTATTCATTTTGATGAGTCTCGCCATAGACTTCAAAATTTATAGGGAATACCAAATCTTGCGTCGTTCGTCTAAAAGACAACAGACATTTAGACCAAACTAGTTTCATTTTTTTATTTTAGTTTAACCTAAACTAAATAATGAATGGAGGAATAGTTTGAAAGAAGAGGCCTTCGTTACAGAAGCCCTCCACATTTCTATAGGTATAGATCCCTATATCTGATTTTTACAGCATTGATCCACCCCTTAATTGGTAATTGTAGCTGATCTAATCCATGATAGCTTACATACCAGGTGCATATAGGTAAGGCTTAATGTAGAATCCCAATCATAAGCCCACCTAAAACCACATAATTGCATGACACATTGAACCAGGGTGGCACCGACTGGAAGCCATCCAGCCTGCAACCTTCGATGTGGGGACCTGCTAATCCAACGTTGGTCTTCAACCTTCATCCAAGGGCCGCCTCCTCTGCTTCAATCGAGGGATCCCCTCTACATGCTGATTAAAATCCATTCTTGCTGATGAAATCGATAACCCCAATCGTTGTGGAAGTACCGTTGTGGATTATAAGACTTTGTTTCCAAGGGATCACAGACTCAGTTTTCCATGGGTTAACAGACTATGTTTCCAAAGGATTGTAAGCTTACCGCAATGGGATTACCTACGAACAGTATGGAATTTCCAAAAACATTATGGGAGTATAATTTTGAACTCTTTTTGATTTTTTTTCCACTTGCTGGATTACATAGAGGTCAGAGACATTCGGTGGTATCCTTTCGTGTTGGAACTCATCTCCAAGGACAGGCGATGATTTCCAAAAAGGGGGACTGTAGGGATATAGCACCCTCATGTCCGTATGGGATGTGGGCCTCTCCACATCTCTCTGAAACTCTCAGTGTTACACCTTCTTGAAGCTCTCAAGGAGACAAGTGGACACCATTTTTGTTACAATTATTTTGAATTAATGGACACCAATTAATCAGATTGAACTTTCTTTTTAATGTGTGTTAATTCAGAATTGATCAACAGTATATTTTTGTCATTCTAATGATGATCTGTTACTTGCATGAGTTTGACCCTTCTGCTGGTTTATTTCTGCAGAACAAGCAGGTTTTAATATTATGGCACAGTTCAGGGTAAACTTTTAACTTGCAACTTCCTTCTCTGTTTTGTCTGTGAAAGTTAGCCATAATATTCTCTGTGCTCACAGGCCAGGCCATCTGGCCGATTCTGTAAACAGTTTTCCTGTTGTCCGTCAGAGACATTTCTGCCTATGGAATCAAACTTCCATCTTTTATTTTGTTAAACCAGCCAATCAGCAGGAAGTATGTGACTAAGTCACACCCCCTTCTTAAAGGGACACTTCCTGCATTTTCACTTGAGTGTCGAAGGAGAGAACTTGCTACCAACTGGTTTTCTCCTCTGGAAAAAGCTGGGAACGTTCCGGTCATTGTGTCAATTAGACCCACGTTTCAGCTGGAGTTACAGTAAAGCTTACTGTAACTCACTCACTCATCTCCTGAAAGAATTTGTTTTCTGAAGTTTTATTTTGAAAGTTCAGCCAGTAGCTGGCTCTGTTCCTGCCGGGAGAAGCGCGCTTCTTGCTCGTCTGAATCAGCTCACACGCGCGGAGGTCATCTGGACGTGAACTGGACAACACAGTCCGTTAGTGTCCACAAACTTCAACTCTTATCTCCAAGACGTATCGTCAACAGGTAACAAGGCATTGATTGTGTCCTGAACGTGTGAGAAGCCCAGCTGAGACATGTATGGGAAAGTGCCACCCTGTCTGCTCAAAATAATCAACTTCGGTTAACTTAGCTTTCAATCTTTTATCTTGTAGGGATATAGCACCCTCATGTCCGTATGGGATGTGGGCCTCTCCACATCTCTCTGAAACTCTCAGTGTTACACCTTCTTGAAGCTCTCAAGGAGACAAGTGGACACCATTTTTGTTACAATTATTTTGAATTAATGGACACCAATTAATCAGATTGAACTTTCTTTTTAATGTGTGTTAATTCAGAATTGATCAACAGTATATTTTTGTCATTCTAATGATGATCTGTTACTTGCATGAGTTTGACCCTTCTGCTGGTTTATTTCTGCAGAACAAGCAGGTTTTAATATTATGGCACAGTTCAGGGTAAACTTTTAACTTGCAACTTCCTTCTCTGTTTTGTCTGTGAAAGTTAGCCATAATATTCTCTGTGCTCACAGGCCAGGCCATCTGGCCGATTCTGTAAACAGTTTTCCTGTTGTCCGTCAGAGACATTTCTGCCTATGGAATCAAACTTCCATCTTTTATTTTGTTAAACCAGCCAATCAGCAGGAAGTATGTGACTAAGTCACACACCCCTTCTTAAAGGGACACTTCCTGCATTTTCACTTCAGTGTCGAAGGAGAGAACTTGCTACCAACTGGTTTCTCCTCTGGAAAAAGCTGGAAACGTTCTGGTCATTGTGTCAATTAGACCCACGTCTCAGCTGGAGTCACAGTAAAGCCTACTGTGTCCCAAAACACTCATTTCTGAAAGAATTTGTTTTCTGAAGTTTTATTTTGAAAATCCGTCAGTGCGCTTGGGCCTGTTCCTGCCGGTGTCAGGCGTACTCCCGCTCGTCTGAATCAGCTATACACGCACGAAGTCGACTGGACGTGAGCTGGACCACACAGTCCGTTAGTGTCCACAATCTTCTCAGCCCTCATCTCCAAGGGACGTATCGTCACCAGGTAAAGAGGCTTTGTTTGTATGCTGAACGCTCGGAAGTACAGCCGGACCTGTTCGGGGAAAGTGCCACCCTGTCTGCTCAAAATAATCAACTTCGGTTAACTTAGCTTTCACTTATCTTCTTCCTCCTATTTCTTATTTTCCATAAGCCATTAATCTGTTAAGTAATGTGCCAACAGAAAAGTTTCTAACTGTCTGTTTGATTTTAATTTGAATTCTTGTCAACTTAGTTTAGTAGATCAGAGCTAATATTGATACAAATGTTTAATCTAATTTTATGATTATTTCAATAAAAGGTCTATTTTCTGGTGGACCAACATAAATTGAAGTCTCTCGTGAAATTACATTTTTCCTAGTCACTTAAAAAAACTCGGGCGTGGGAGGAGTTCAGAGAGGCCATGGAGAATGACTTCCGTACGGCTTCGAGGCGATTCTGGTCCACCATCCGGCGTCTCAGGGGGGGAAAGCGGTACGCGACCAACACCATTTATGGTGGGGATGGCGTGCTGTTGACCTCAACTCGGGATGTTGTGAGTCGGTGGGCGGAGTACTTCGAAGACCTCCTCAATCCTACTGGCACGTCTTCCACTGAGGAAGCGGAGCCTGGGGACTTTGGGTCGGGCTCTCCAATCTCTGGTGCTGAGGTCGCCGAGGTGGTTAAAAAGCTCCGCGGTGGCAAGGCTCCGGGGGTGGATGAGATTCGTCCTGAGTTCCTTAGGGCTCTGGATGTTGTGGGGTTGTGTTGGCTTACGCGACTCTGCAATATCGCGTGGACATCGGGGGCAGTTCCCTTGGATTGGCAGACTGGGGTGGTGGTTCCCCTATTCAAAAAGGGGGACCGTAGGGTGTGTTCCAACTATAGAGGGATCACACTCTTAAGCCTCCCTGGTAAGGTCTATTCAGGGGTTCTGGAGAGGAGGGTCCGTCGGATAGTCGAACCTCGGATTCAGGAGGAGCAGTGTGGTTTTCGTCCTGGTCGTGGAACACTAGACCAGCTCTACACCCTCAACAGGGTCCTGGAGGGTGCGTGGGAGTTTGCCCAACCAGTTTACATGTGCTTTGTAGACTTGGAAAAGGCATTCGACCGCGTCCCTCGGGGGGTTCTGTGGCGGGTACTCCGGGAGTATGGGGTACCAGGCCCATTGATATGGGCTGTTAGGTCCCTGTACGACCGGTGTCAGAGCTTGGTCCGCATTGCCGGCAGTAAGTCAGGCTCGTTTCCGGTGAGAGTTGGACTCCGCCAAGGTTGCCCTTTGTCACCGATTCTGTTTATAACTTTTATGGACAGAATTTCTAGGCGCAGCCAAGGTGTTGAGAGGATCCGTTTTGGTGGCCTTAGAATCGCTTCTCTGTTTTTTGCAGATGATGTGGTCCTATTGGCTTCATCAGCTCGTGATCTACAGCTTTCGCTGGAGCGGTTTGCAGCTGAATGTGATGCGGCCGGGATGAGGATCAGTTCCTCCAAATCCGAGGCCATGGTCTTGAGCCGGAAAAGGGTAGCATGCCCTCTCCGGGTCGGGGAGGAGGTCCTGCCCCAAGTGGAGGAGTTTAAGTATCTCGGGATCTTGTTCACGAATGAGGGAAAACTGGAGCGTGAGATCGATAGGCGGATAGGTGCAGCGTCCGCAGTGAAGCGGGCGCTGTACCGGTCTGTCGTGGTGAAGAGAGAGCTGAGTCAAAAGGCAAAGCTCTCAATTTACCGATCGATCTACGTTCCCACCCTCATCTATGGTCATGAGCTTTGGGTTATGACCGAAAGAACAAGATCTCGGATACAAGCGGCTGAAATGAGTTTTCTCCGCAGGGTGGCTGGACTCTCCCTTAGAGATAGGGTGAGAAGCTCAGTCATCCGGGAGGGACTCGGAGTAGAGCCGCTGCTTCTCCACATCGAGAGGAGCCAGTTGAGGTGGCTCGGGCATCTGGTTAGGATGCCTCCTGGATGCCTCCCTGGTGAGGTGTTCCGGGCATGTCCCACCGGGAGGAGACCCAGAGGAAGACCCAGGACACGCTGGAGGGACTATGTTTCTCGGCTGGCCTGGGAACGCCTTGGGATTCCCCCAGAGGAGCTGCTCCAAGTGGCTGGGGAGAGGGAAGTCTGGGCCTCCCTACTTAGGCTGCTACCCCCGCGACCCGACCCCGGATAAGCGGAAGAAAATGGATGGATGGATGGATGGACTTAAAAAAATAATAATACCGGAAAAAGGGTGAACTCGCGAATTGGGGAAAGGTTTGTGCAGATAAGACCTGCTCGGACCTTTCATCCAAAATATAGGTAAGTCAGTAAACTGACCAATAACTCCTATATTATTACATTTAATGGTGGCTCGTCCGCGTTCCTAAGACGGTTATTAGGTTGTGTTTTTGTGGTCTGTCACGGTATTGTTGGCATAGTTTTTATCCTGTTTTGGACTTATAGAATAGTTTTGGCTGGTGAGTGTCACAGAGATTGCTAATCGTGGCATTGTCTGGTGCGTTTCCCGTTAGAATTATTTTTTCTTTCACATTTCAACGTATGTTTGAAGCTACGGATGAATGAATGTTTGTGTTTGTGAGACGTTTCATAACATGTCGCGAGGCTGCATGCATTTTTCATTGTTGTGACCGCCGTGTCACCACTGCTTCATTTTATTACTTCTGCGGATTGCTGTTGAAGGTCTGTTTCACACATTTGCTGCTCCATTTTACCTAATCTGTTACAACGTGTTTGCCGAGGTTCGGGTGAGCCCACTCAGCTTTGGACCGGACGGTTCGGCCTCCGGTTCCTATTGACGTAAAGTCTGTTGTTGTACACAGTTAGCGTGCTGCCTTCTTTGGGAGGCGTGGGGGTAGCCTGGATGTGATTGGGCTCGTTAGCGGTATTTTCTGTGGTGTATTCTGCATTTATTTTGTGAAAGAGTGTCCAGAACTTTGGGTCGAGCTAACGTTAGCGGTGCCAAGACATTCGGCTGCAGAAGTTCTGTGATTGGTCCATTGTGTGTCGTGTTCAAGAAAGTTAGTTCTGTAGACTGCTGGTTGTCAGATTCATTTTTGCACACATTTCTGACAGTTTATCTGTGTTGTTCGTTTCTATGCACGTGATATCGTCGAAGACTGGCTTCACCGCTGTGTTTTGCGATATTTATAAGTGTTTTGGAACATTGAAAAGTCCGTTCATCGCTAAAGTTCGACCAACCGCAGGTCCGTGAACGCACCGCTCGAACGGCACGTCACACGTGAGTGACGTCAGGTTTAGAAGACTCCATTACCCATGAACACTTGGGTTTTAGAACTGCATGTTCTGTCTTCGCTGTGATTGGTCGATTACGCTGTAAGTGTTGACGCTTGCGGGGTGGGGGAGCCCACTCCTCGTTAACTTTCACTTCAGTAAACCTGCTCTTACAAGCTTCAGGCTTGTTCGTCCGTTACTATCTTTGAAAAGACTGTTTCATCGCGGTGTTTTTGAGATTTTAGTGGATGTAAGAGTCAGTTGTTCTAAGACTACCGATCGCCATGTGACCAGGTCACGTGACACCAGAGGCTACAACTGCTTTGAGGGGACCGACTTGTCTTTTTCTTTTGAGAGAAAGTTTACACGTCACATTACCTGTCCTAAACGATGTTACTCACATCGAATCGTCTATTGGTTCTAGAGCTTTGTCAGATAAGGGCTTTAGATCTGTCTGATTGATGCTTTTGATCCGCTGTTAGACATCTGTGAATGTTAGAAGCTGCGGCTTCGCTCACGGGTGACAACAGCGCCTCTATAGCGGTCAGATAGAGAAATTGCAGTCGCTGTGATAAACTTATCCAGCGCGGTACCCCCACCTGCTGGTTGCATCTAAGAATACAGTTTTGATGCAATTCTCTCTAACATTTCAACTTTCCTGTTTTTGAATAGAGTACATTTTGAAATGTTGAGGACACAGCAACCTTTCATTTGATTTTCACATATAATCAAATGTTGATGGCAGAACAGTTACACAGAATTAATACAGACATGTCTGCTTTTTGATAAAACTTGACACTTTTATCATAAATTCTGTGCAAAACAAGCTGTCTGTCCCTGTTCATTTTAAACTTCAAGTTTAACATAACACATATGGCATCTTTTGTCTTGATTTTCACGGAAATCGCACACAGATGGCCGACGTTGATCTTGTCATAGGTCGACGAATTAATAAAAATCACTGATTTTTATTTCATTTAACATCTTGATGTTTTCTGAGCAGCTCATACACCTTGCATCTGGATCTGATCACTTTGTGTGCGTCGGTGTGATTGAACAGCAATCAGATTGGGTTGGTTAGTAACTGTTGTTTCATTATAAGTTCTAGATAAGGTTAACACTGCCTAAAGGTATTTAACTTTACAATTCATTGGGGTAATTCCTGAGATAAGGTACCTGTGAATGATAGACTTATTGAACACAGTGAAGCACAAACCTGGAGGCTGGTTGGTTTTGATTTACTCCAGGCTACATAAATGGTGTTGATTTATTTGCACGCTGCGAAATGAGACCCACTTTACTTGATTTTTCACAGAAAATCAGTACAAAGATGGACGTTCAAACAGGTGCATCACCTGATAGGGCCTCCTCTTTTATCGCACGTAGATGGACATCTGCTTCATCGTATGCTAATTACTTAGCTGCGGTGGACGTCCATCAGGATAAGTGGGAAAATCCCCTGTCGTTCTACGACAGGCTCCTCTCGGCCTACTCCGGTGGCAAAACTGTCCCTGGCTTAGAGGAAGATGAGGAGTTTAAAAATCTTTTCACTACGCATCTCATGCCTTTCCAAAGGAAATGTGTTCGCTTAACGTTTGATTGCAAAAAGGATACCATGGAAAAGATAAAAGATTACGCTGCGTGGGTTTTTGAGACAAGGATACTACCCAGGACACCCTCAGTGGTGTGCCCAGGTCAAGAGGTCACATCCCACTCGCAGAAAATAGAAGAGGTTCCCTCTCCTACAGAGTGCGAGAGTAAACAGGATTGTCATGATAACAAACCACAGATTGTGTCCAGCTGGAACAGTGACTCTGATCGGTTCACAGGGAGTTCTGCTCCTCCTGCACCTCAGGTTGAAAACCCTGAGATGTGCAAAGAACCACAAAAGGTAGGTGGTCGCTCTCTAGGTGAACCCAGATGGTTCGGGTCGAACCAAAAGAGTTCTCACCTAGGGCTCACAGTGGGTGAAATTCGAAGGAGGTTGCATGGGCACCGTGAACCATTGAACAATGGTCGGTCCCAACAAGTAACCCCGAGAAGCGACCCTCCTGCCCCTGCACCTCGAGCTACACAGTTCGAGGCGTGCCAAGAGTCACACAAGCTCCAGATTAAGGGAGCGACGCCTCAGCGCGCGGAAGTGACTGAGGTTGTAAGTTGTTTGTCAAATGATTTGAATGTTACAGTGGTTGACCAAGCTGACACAACCTGTGGCGTTGTCCTTGATGATAACACAAACAACGTTGTTCAACCTGATGAAGCGACGTGTAGCACTACCTTTTGCAACAACTCAGTGCACACCGTTGACAACAACAAC
>JBBPBX010042919.1:0-28173 GCA_038048925.1 Garcialebias charrua | reverse complement strand
ATATACACACACACATTCATACATACACATTCATACATTTATAAATATATATATATATATACACAGGGAGTCTTCGACTTACGGACGAGTTCAGGACCTACGGACCGTTCGTAGGTCGAAATGACGTATGTCGGAACCGATAGCACATGCGTTCGTAAGTCCGGATTTCGTCCGTAAGTCATAACCTTGGCCTTTCATGATTCCGGATTTTCGTCCGGAAGTCGGAATTTAGAGCACATGGCGTTCGTTCGTAAGTCCGAGTTGCCGTATGTAGAGTGTGCCGTAAGTCGAGGACTCCCTGTATATACATACATTTATATACTATTCCGGTAAGATGGTGCTCGTGTACATGGCTTGCAATCCACCTCTGCTGACGGTGTTTGGATTACTTGTGCTTTGGTCGTTTTTATCTGGGACATAAACCCGCTACTGGTGTTTGATCGACAACAGCTCCTAGATCTTCGTTTTTTTGCCGCTGATGTCACTTGTTTGGCTCAATATGGGCATATCGTTGGACCCCCCTCTTCCCCCGCTGCTGGTGGACATGCCTGTTTACCTACTCTGCACCCCTCACCTGCCTGACCAATGATATCGCTCCAGACGCTGTGGAAAACAGTTGAAAGTATGAAATCGAGGTACGGCACAAATCTGGGACTTACGAATGAACCACGTTGAAAGTATGTAATCGAGCTACGGCATACTAGATGCGGGACTTACGAACTAGCTCCGTTAAAAGTATGGAATCGAGCTACGGCATAAGTGCGTCATTACGGCACGTACATTTATGTGAGTGGCGGAGGTGGTGGCGGGTGGCGGGTTACCTTGGCTGTTGGCGCATGACTGTGGAAAAGTACTGCTGGCGGGGGGGGGTGCAGTACTTCAGCGGATGTAAACAGCCGTACTGTACCTGGCGAAACAAAGGCGGAGGGATACAGGTTCTGAAAGGTATTTAAAGGGACGCGCCAATCCGACTCGCATGGTTGAGTTTTGGCGATTTAAGAGAGTACGTTATTACGGAGTTATTAGCATTAGCTTTGAAAAGCAACGTGTGTGCTAATTTTTAAAATGGGACTCAAGATATCAGGAAAGTCAGCAGATGGGAGCGTGGTTGCGGGTAAGAAACCCTGAAAAGCTATAACGCTTGAGACCAAGCTAAAAATCATAAAATTGTCAGATCAGGGCTTAACCCCTAACGCGATAGGAGAGAAACTAGGGTTAGCACGTTCCACGGTGGGAACGATAGTGAAGGACAAGCAGTGAATTTTAAAGCATGTTCGTGAATCCGCTCTAATGAGGTCCATGATCATCACCAAGCAGAGGTCAGGTCAGATTGTTGAGATAGAGAGGTTGCTGGTGCTTTGGCTGCAGGACCTGTCTCAAAGGCGTATGCCCGTGAGCCTCTAAGTAATCAGGGAGAAAACTCGGAGGATCTTTGTTAGGCTCCAACAAAAAGCGAGGAGTGAAGGAGGTGAAATGGGAGAGGTGGGGGAGGGGGGTGCAGCACAGACTGATCTTAGAGAAGGCACTTCAGCATAGAGTGATGCTGGAGAAGGCACTTCAGCGGGGGGTGATGGGGAGAGGGCAGTGGACCAGAGCAGTTTAACGCGTCCAAAGGTTGGTTTCAATGATTCAAGGAGAGAGCCAACTTTCACAACCTAAAGATACAGGGTGAGCATGTGTTTAATTTCTCATTTTTTTATTTTTTTATTAGGTAGTCCACGACTTACGATTTTTTTCCTTTTTCCTTTTATTACAATGTTACAACAGCTTAACCGTGTCATGTTTGTGAGCATTTAAATAGGGGAGGCCGCCAATGGTGACCACGAGGCAGCTGAGGCCTTCCCAGACAAACTGGCGCAGGTTATCAGGGGCGGCGGGTAGACTGCCCAACAGGTGTTTAATGTCGATGAGACAGGGCTGTTCTAGAAGCGTTTGCCCGACCGTACCTATGTTAGCAGAGACGAACAAACAGGACCAGGTCACAAGGTTGGCAAGGAGCGTTTGACCTTCCTGTTCGGGACGAATGCTTCTGGGAATTGTAAATTGAAGCCTTTGTTGGTGTACCAATTTGAGAACCCCAGAGCCATCAAGAATGTTGATTAAAAAAAAGGTTGCCAGTGTATTGGAGTGTAAATCAGAAGGCCTGGGTGGCACTGAGCCATCAAGAATGTTGATAAAAAAAAGGCTGCCAGTGTATTGGAGTGTAAATCAGAAGGCCTGGGTGGCACTGGCTGTGTTCGAAAAATAGTTCACCAAACACTTTGTGCCAGATGTCCGACGATTTTGCAATGCCAAAAGCATTCCCTTCAAAGTCCTGCTAGTGATGGACAATGCTCCAGGGCCCCCTGCTCATCTCACCAACCTTAAAAAGCATGTGAAGGTGGTGTACCTGCCTCCTAACACCACCTCACTTATCCAACCAATGGACCAGGGGGTCATCAGCACCTTCAAGGCCTACTACCTCCGGAAGGTCATCCGTGATGCTTTGGAGGCAACGAGAAGTCTCCAGAAGTCACCCTGAAAGACTTCTGGAGACAGTACAACATCTACGATGCTGTGAAGAACATTGGACACTCCTGGGAATGGGTGACACAAAACAACTTGAGTGANCTTTGGAGGCAACCGAGAAGGACCCAAAAGTCACCTTGAAAGACTTTTGGAGACAGCATGATGCTGTGCAGAACACTGGTCACTCCTGGGAACGGGTGACACAAAACAACTTGAGTGGCGTGTGGAAGAAGCTGTGCCTACAGCTTGTTGAGGTGCCACCCAGTTCCCAGGAAGTGACCAGTGTCATCCAGGATGTTGTGGAGATTGGCAGGTCACTGGATCTCCACATGGAGGAGGAAGATGTCCAACAGCTGCTGGGTGAAGCAGGAGAGGAGTTGTCTGTTGATGACCTCATGCAGCTGGACAGGCAAGTGCCGGATGAGGAAGAGGAGCAGGTCACGCCAAGACCTCCTCCCAAGGCCTTCACCAGGCAGGAGTTGGCCAAGGCATTTAAGGACATCCAGAATGGCTTGGCCCAGTTTGAGGCGTAGGACGCCGATGGGGAGAGGTTCGCCAAGGCTCAAAGAGTCATCATGGATGGGCTTGCGTGTTACCAGCAGATCCTGGATGACAAAAAACAGGAACAGGTGCAGAGCAGCATGCTGAGATTTGTCACTAAGGTCCCAGCAGTGCCTCCAGGATCTGCTGGTGCAGCAGAACAAACGCCATCCAGTCCTGCTGCAGCAAGCCAGGAGTCCATGGACAGCTCACCCTCTCCCCAGTAAAACACGCCTCCCTCCCTCCCCCCGCTCCCTCCCGACAGGTAATGAAATGTTATTTTGATTTTTTGTTTTTTTTTGTTTTGTGTCATGTTATACAGTAACTTCATCTGTTAACGCACTTCTGCTTATGTTCACAGCATACTCCTCCTCCTCCTCCACTTCACCAGCCTCAGCAAGACCACCTGCCCACCTCCAATAACCAGCACAGCATCCTCATAAAGGTACAGCAAAGACATGTTATTTTTTCCTCTTTTTTGTTTTATGTTATAGCTGCATCTACTGTATTCATCACCTGTCTCTCCACAGCCTCCAAAGCATCACGGCCCCTGGTCCATGTCCATCCAAACATCTGCACTACACCATACACGTAAGGACAACATGTTTTTCTCTGTTTCAGTTATCTTTTTATTGCAGTTGGTTGAGAAACAGCTTAAAGTTGAGATCCTCATCTGTGTGTGTGTCTCTTTCAACAGACAACACCAGCTGAGCCCTGACCTGCCTGCATCTCCATGACCTAACCTGATTAACAGGTGTGTTGCTCTGTCATCTCTCCTGAATCCTGCTCATCCTGCCTCCTCCAGCACCTCTCCATCCAAACATCTGTACTACACCATACACGTAAGGACAACATGTTTTTCTCTGTGTTTCAGTTATCTTTTTTATTGAAGTTGGTTGAGAAACAGCTTAAAGTTGAGATCCTCATCTGTGTGTGTGTCTCTTTCAACAGAGAACACCTGCTGAGCCTGACCTCATGGACAGACCTGTTTCCTCTGCTCTCTTCTCCTGCCTCGTCCAGCTTCTCTCCATCCATCACCTGTGTGTCACATCATGTGACTAACCCTGACATGCATCCACATCTATGACTGCTGCCAAAACAGGAACACACGTGACCTGATGGACAGACCTGCTGGTCTGTGTCCTCTGCTCTCTCCTCACTCCTCCTGCCTCCTCCAGCATCTTCCAGCATCTTTCCATCACATCAGGACCACACACCTGACCTGAACTCACATCTGGACTCCCATGCCCCCACCAGTCATGGTTGAGTCATTGCTCAATGGCTAAGCAGTTCCATCTGATCCAGGTTTGAACATCAGAACAACATAATAAGCCTGTCTACCTCCACTTCAATCAAAGTAAGGGAATTTTCTTTGCTATGCTGTTTCTGTGCTGATTCTACCTTTTTAAAGTTCCTGGACTGTACACTAAGGCACTGGTTTTTCATACATGATGGTTGAAAACTGAATTGCTCCTGATGGTTGGAACCTGTTTCTGATGGGTGTGACTTGCTCCTGATGGTTGAACACTGTTTCTGATGGGTGTGACTTGCTCTCCTGATGGTTGAACATTGTTTCTGATGGGTGTGACTTGCTCCTGATGGTTGAACACTGTTTCTGATGGGTGTGACTTGCTCCTCCTGATGGTTGAACACTGTTTCTGATGGGTGTGACTTGCTCCTCCTGATGGTTGAACACTGTTTCTGATGGGTGTGACTTGCTCCTGATGGTTGAACACTGTTTCTGATGGGTGTGACTTGCTCCTGATGGTTGAACACTGTTTCTGATGGGTGTGACTTGCTCCTGATGGTTGAACACTGTTTCTGATGGGTGTGACTTGCTCCTGATGGTTGAACACTGTTTCTGATGGGTGTGACTTGCTCCTGATGGTTGAACACTGTTTCTGATGGGTGTGACTTGCTCCTGATGGTTGAACACTGTTTCTGATGGGTGTGACTTGCTCCTGATGGTTGAACACTGTTTCTGATGGGTGTGACTTGCTCCTGATGGTTGAACACTGTTTCTGATGGGTGTGACTTGCTCCTGATGGTTGAACACTGTTTCTGATGGGTGTGACTTGCTCCTGATGGTTGAACACTGTTTCTGATGGGTGTGACTTGCTCCTGATGGTTGAACACTGTTTCTGATGGGTGTGACTTGCTCCTGATGGTTGAACACTGTTTCTGATGGGTGTGACTTGCTCCTCCTGATGGTTGGAACCTGTTTGTCATGGATGTGACTTTTTTATTCAATCAAAGCAAGATAATTTTCTTTTCTATGCATTTTCTGTGCTGAAAAATACTGTACCTTTTTAAAGTTTCTGGATTGTACACTAAGGCACTTTGTTTTATAGTTTTTTTTATTTATTGAACGTGCTATGCAGAACAGTACTGTTGTACAGTAAATACTGTACAGGTATGTGTTTATGGATGAATGTGTGGTGTAATGTGTTAGCTAAGAGTTTGTAAATAAAGTTCTGTGCATGTTTATGGACCAGTATGTACGCTTGTTCAGTCTCATGCCGATCAACGGGTGTGCGGCGCTGCGTTAACAGTAATTGCCGCGACTTACGGCAAAAATACGGACTTACAAACGACACGTGCTATGGGCTCTGACTTAGGCAAAATCGACCTACGAACGGTCCTTAGGTCCGGATCTCGTTCGTAAGTCGGGGACTCCCTGTATGCGATTTTGGACGATTAAAATAGATTTTAAAGAGAAAGGGAGGGGTCAGTGAAGAGCACCGGAGTTGAGCTTTTTGTCATCCAGTGTCTTCAGTAGAAAGAGAGTGACACGAAGAAACGATAAAGCCGATAAATGAAAATTAGGTCGATAATTATCATTCATCATACGATTAACTGATCTATTGTATATCGCGATAGGCCTACTCATGCCAGTCGCGTGTAGGTGTAATTCTTTGCAAAACAGTACATGCCATCAGGATGTGGGTTTGAGTCCCCGTCCGGCAGAATTAAAAAAAAAAACTTTACCCTGAACTTTTTAGTTTTAATGTTTATAGTCCAGTAACTAAACAATAAATTTAATAAATCTAAAAAATTAAAAAAAAATCAAGCTGCTACTAGGGCTGGGCGATATGGACAAAAATTCATATCTCAATATTGTTGTGATATATCGCGATATACAATATATATCTCGATATAATTTTCTTTCCATAAAAGAATAACAAAAATATATTTCCGAGTCGAAGCTTTGTCCCAGTTGTCACACAGCAACATTTATTAACAAACAGCTGTAACTCTACAAAATAAATGTCTAAAAAATGAACTATTTATATACATTACTTTATTTTTTAGACATTTATTTACACCTATTAAATAATAATCCTCTTCAGCTGAGGGCAGCTGTGGCTGAGAGGCTAGAGCAGTCTCCTCCAATGGAAGAGCTGGGAGTTGAATTCCACCAGCAGTCACATGTAGGGGTGTAACGGTACGCTAAAATCACATTTCGGTTCGGTTCAACTACAAGGAGAGCTCGGTTCGGTTTATTTTCTGTACAAATTATTATTATTTTTTTTACAAAATAAAGACTTACAAAATGTTTATTTTGAAAATATGCCAAAAATATGTTTGTATTGTATTGTAATAAATAAAAGTGACCCATTTGGATGATATTTTAAATAAACAGCACTCTACAATAAATAAACTATATGAACAATAATAAAAATCTTAATAAATGCAATAACAGTCAGAACCAGAACAATAAGCAGCAACAGACTGTTTACAATCTAACTAATCAAGTTTTTGTTCAGTAGCAGCAGTGTGGCTGTATTTGTCCTCATTACTGTACTCACAACTTCTTCTTGGTGCAGGTGTTGGAACAGTTCAGAGTTCAGTTCAGTCATCACACACTTCTTAGCTGCAGGTGGATTTACCTCTGTCACAGACTGGAAATAAAAAACAAAAGAGATAAAAAAAACAAGTTAATAAGATTATGATAAAAAAAAAGATTATTTAGATAATAATAATAAAAGAAAAATACCTCTTGAACGGT
This sequence comes from Garcialebias charrua, assembly GCA_038048925.1. Classification (NCBI taxonomy): domain Eukaryota; kingdom Metazoa; phylum Chordata; class Actinopteri; order Cyprinodontiformes; family Rivulidae; genus Garcialebias; species Garcialebias charrua. Next base: position 21,116 of record JBBPBX010042919.1, on the reverse strand, counting down.
TGAATCTCTCACTCTTCATCATCATGGCAGGGCTTTAATCTGGTCCAGGGCTTGTTGTTGACAACATCAGTTAGTTTTTTCATAAAGAGCTGAACTTTTTGAAGTGTTGACGTGATGAATGTCTCATAGCGACGCTCAGCAACTTTAAAGCCTGCGCATATAACAACGTTCAGACTTAGATTCGAGATTTAAAAACTCATACAGCTTGTGTTATTGCTCTGGACCACTCTGATTACCTGATGAAGTAGTTTTAATACAGCTGCTGTTCACGTTCGGATGAAGTAGTTTTAATACAGCTCTTCGTTCACGTTCGGATGACAGTTTCCAGCGCGTTTACGTTAGACGTGTTGCTGCTGCAGAGAGCTGCGTCACTCAAGCAGCTGCTGCAGAGTCTTCATGAAACAAAGTCCACACAAGCTGCGCGTGCACTCGTCTTTTAACAAGAAAGCTATAACGTTCAAAAACAGGAGACCGCACGAGATGCTAACGGCTAAATGCTGCGTGTGCCACGCGAAAATAGCTCCGTGCTGAAACGCGCCCAGGAAATTTTGTTCCGCGGTGCATATATTCCCCTGTTAAGAACGTTTAATGAGTGAAAAAATAACCGAAACGGTACGCAGTTGGACAGAACCGAACGTGGTGTACCGAAACGGTTCGGTACACCCATTACAACCGTTACATGCCTAGTCACATGCTGTTCCTGGGCAGTGGGCAACACTGAACCCCTCATTGCCTCTGATGTGTGTCCCATCAGTGTATGAATGTGATAAAGTACTGATCTTTGTACAGTTCTAGTAGAGTGCTGTATGAATGGGTAAATGAGGACACAGTAGGGCTGGACGATATGGCCAAAATTTTTATCACGATATACAGTAGTTCTTAATTTCGGTCGATATCGATATAATTCAATATCGATATAAACAATATAAAAGCCTAAAAAAAAACTATAAACTATACAAATAAATTAATGTTCTCCTTGTATTTGTATTTAGCCTCCAAAAAGATGGAAATCACCATCAAATAAACATAAACTTCTCAACCCAATAATTCTCAGTCGGGTCATCTGGACAGTTTCTTTTTTATAGAAACGTTTCACCCTCCATCCTCCATCCAATTTCTATAAAAAGAAACTGTCCAGATGACCCAACTGAGAATTATTGGATTTGGTACGTGGAATTTTGAGCATGAACTTTCTTGCCATAAAATTCTCAACTGTGTCAATATTAATAGTTTTAACTTTAAACATCTTTAAAATTTACAGCATTGAAATTCATAGTTAATTAAATAAAACTTTTGGGTGTTGTTATTTATAAGAAGCTGACATAGAAATCTCATGGAAATTACTTAAGAATAAAAATAACAAAATCAATTGCATTACTGTATAAAGTAAAATAGTTTTTGAATGACAAAGTTTTGAATATATTGAATAATGTAATGATTGTTCCATATTTAATCTGTTGTATTGAAGTTTGGGGAAAAGCATGTAAAACTATTACAAACCCTGTTTTTTTTTGTTTTGTTTTTAAAGAGCTACAAGAATTATTAGTAGGAAGTGCTATGGTCACCCAACAAATATTTCATCAGTTTAAATTATTAAAATTTTATGATTTGGTTGAACATAGTATTTTACAAGTCATGTATAAAACTGAAAAAAAATTACCCCCCAAATATTCAATTAAAATTTGTTTAAAGTTATTAAACCCTGAAGGGAATGTAAATGTTTGTAAAACCTCCATTTAGGACTAGTTTGAAGGAGCTGAGTTGTAAATCAGGAAACAGGATTGTGTTGACTTGATATCACCATAAACATTTCTAAAACTATGTTTTAAAATATGATTAAATCAAAGTTGTTGGGAAGGTGTGGTGCAGGTGAAGTGAAGGTTGTTGTTTGTTTGTAGTTATTTTGTATTTTTTAAACAAGGGGCAGATATTAAAACACTATTTTCGTCTTTCTGCACATTTTCATTCAGTGTTTTTTCTTCTTCTGATGAATTTGTTTTATTTTGAATTAAAAAAACATGCAGCGCTGCTGGGGCTGTTTGTTTACGTCGTAGTTTCAGGGAAACGTTGGCTCAAACTTTATTGTTCTTCATCTTCTGACTCTCATCATATTCTATCGAGTGGAAACTCTTCAGATTAAACAAGTTAGATGTTCCCACCGCTAGTTAGAACGACTTTGTCACGTTTTGCAAAATAAAGAAACCGAGTAAGACTCGCTGCAGATGAGACCTGCAGTTTAACAAAACCGAACTACGTCCACACCTACGAATTAGTCTTTCCTCTCATCAGTGATGTCGTCTGCTTTCTCTTCGCTTGTGAAACTTTGTTCAGTCACATTCTGACGGTCATGAGCACTCGTTTGACTCGTTTTGAAGCGAAAACTTAACGCGCTTTGGAGACTAGCTTAGCTTTTAGCCTGCTACCGCTAACGCCTGCTGCTGGACTGAGCGCTGCGTAACAACGACGTCACCACGCACGTTTTGTGTCACAGCTTTTTCTGTCCGGGCGGGTTGTTGAAGCAGCCGCTCCAACCCGAACAGAAACAGAAAAACGTTGTAAAATCCTATCGAAATATCGAAAATATGCTTAAACTTCATATCATCGTTATTGAATAAAAGTATATCGCGATATTTATCGTTATTGAATTATCGTCCAGCACTAGGACACAGATTGTGTTTTAAAGAGCTTTGAGTGTCTTGATAAGATAGAAAGGTGCTTTCACTTTAGTCAGTGTGTTTGTGAACTGCAGTAAATGTGAGCCTCCACTCAGAAACGTGAACCAAGAGGCGGAGACATTATTAAATCAGCAGTTTTTCAAATCGCTAAAGACATTGTCTGGCTCACTTTACCGCGGTGTCTCAGCTGTGGAAGAAGACGCGTTAGCCATCTTGTTAGCCGCTTGTTAGCGATATGATAAACTGCTGATTTACTATTGTCTCCACCTCTCTCTGCTCCTCTCATAAAGCGCTGCAGTGCACGCACGACTAAATGAGCTCAGACCCGTGGTTTGTTTTAAGGAAGCAGCGGGCTGTAAAAACACTCGGTTCTGCCTCTTCACGGTTCATGCTCCACTCCGCTGTTTAAATGGTGAAAAAGATTCGTAGTTCCGACCTTTCGTCTGAATTATTTTCAGCATCGTCTACAAAAATAGTTTTTCTGCCCTCATCTGACAATTTAAATCCAAACTAGCTCAGAAATAACATTGTTTTTCCCCTCAGCAGCTAGCGACTCTCTTCATATCTGCCGTGTTTACTTGTGCTGAAAGTCTCTGCGGCTCTGCCCTCCTGCAGGCAGGAAGGAGGGGCTGGGTCTGTGTTCAGTGAAGGAGAAGGAGGGGGGCGAGTGGGAGAAAGCAGACAGCAGGAGGATTCTCGATATAAACGATATAGCCATTTTACATATAGCCATTGTACACACGTAGCCGGATATCAGTAAAACTTAACAGTTTATCATGCGGTTTGGCCTTTCATCCACACGTGAACTCCGGTTTATATAACTATAAACGAATAATAAAAAAACTCAGACCAAAGTGGAGATTTGATAATTCTCCGCGTTCGAGTCTGCGGCCCTGTACACACGTAGCTGGATATCAGTAAAACCGAACAGTTTATCATGCGGTTTGGCCTATCATCCACACCTGAACTCCGGTTGATGTAACTATAAACGAATAATAAAAAAACTCAGACCAAAGTGGAGATTTGAGAATTCTCCGCTTTCGAGTTTGCGTGTGGACTTTCAGAACCGGAGGTTTCTGCTCCAGCTGGAGCGGCGCTGACGTCACATAATGCTCGGCGGAAAAAAAGCGCTAAAATGTCAACATACCTGCTCTGACATGATTCCCAGTCGGACATGATTCCCAGTCGACATTTTCCAGCGTTTTATTAACTTTGTACTCCAACACGGTATTTAATAGTAGTTCTACCTTGCGGTCTGTCCACACAAATGAAAAAAAGAGAAAGAAATAATAACAGGAAGTTGCGGCTGAGTTGAAGGGTTGTGACAGCACTACACTGTAGGGGTGTAACGGTACGCTAAAATCACATTTCGGTTCGGTTCAACTACAAGGAGGGCTCGGTTCGGTTTATTTTCGGTACAATTTTTTTTGGGACAAAATAAAGACTTACAAAATGTTTATTTTGAAAATATGCCAAAAATATGTTTGTATTGTAGTAATAAATAAAAGTGACCCATTTGGATGATATTTTAAATAAACAGCACTCTACAATAAATAAACTATATGAACAATAATACAAATCTTAATAAATACAATAACAGTCAGAACCAGAACAATAAGCAGCAACAGACTGTTTACAATCTAACTAATCAAGTTTTTGTCCAGTAGCAGCAGTGTGGCTGTATTTGTCCTCATTACTGTACTCACAACTTCTTCTTGGTGGGACAGGTGCCTGGAAAAGTTCAGAGTTCAGTTCAGTCATCACACACTTCTTAGCTGCAGGTGGATTTCCCTGAAGTGGATAAGAGAGCAGCTACCTCTGTCACAGACTGGAAATAAAAAACAAGAGGTTAAAAAAAAAACAAGTTAATAAGATTATGATAAAAAAAAAGATTATTTAGATAATAATAATAAAAGAACAATACCTCTTGAACGGTTGAATCGCTCACTCTTCATCATCATGGCAGGGCTTTAATCTGGTCCAGGGCTTGTTGACAACATCAGTTAGTTTTTTCTTAAAGAGCTAGGGCCTCATGTATCAACGGTGCGTACGCACAAAAACCTTGCGTACGCCATTTTCCATGCAAAACTCCGTATGTATCAAAACAGAACTGAACGTGGAAATGTGCGCAGCCCCACGCCAACTCCAGGGCTGGCATACGCACGTTTCTGTGGTTTTGGTTCCATTGGCGACACCTAGAGGTGATTCTGAGAAACTGTTCATGATGTGAAAATCATTATTGTTCACACCAAACACACATGATTAACAATTATTACATCCACATGGACGCAATTAGAATATAACCTGCAGAAAATATAAAAAACAGAAAGACTGAATAGTTTTGCACAGCTTAAATTCTTGTTTTTTGTTTATTTTGAGCTGTTTTAGCAGTTGAAGAACGTGATGCATGATGGGACAAGACGACATTCCTCTGGTGCAGGGCATATTTAAAGACCGTGTAAAGTGAATTTCAACATTTTCTTCAATAAACATTATAAATGTCGTAATTGTAATCTTGTAAATGAGTAAAAAGTCTCAAAATTGTAGCTCAATTAATTTTGGAGTTATAGATCAAACTGTGTATAAACATATTTCTCTTTCAGGATTTTTTAGGCGTGGTTTAAATGTGACCGCGTTTCGTCACGCGGTCCCAAGTATAGCCCCACCCCCTGCAGCTCCAGCCGTATAAATGCGTTCTTCGGTGGAGCCGTTCACTCGCTACCGACCGTCTCCCTCCAGTACTGGCGTGCTGCTGGAGCGACCACATGCCACCTGCACCTCCGCGCACCTCCGCCCCCCCCCCCCCGCGCGCGCGCGTGTGTGTGTGTGTGAGAGGCGATCAGACCCCGCATGCGATGTGACCGGGTCGCGCGCGCGCGTGTGTGTGAGAGGCGATCAGACCCCGCATGCGATGTGACCGGGTCGGACCGCGAGTCCGCTCATCTTCTAAAATAGCGCTGATTATAACAGCGGAGTTATGTGTCCTCAACTTTAAAAACATAACCAGAGTTGTTAGTGCACTAAAAACAGCGTAACTCTTGGAAAAAGAAGCTGCTGGAAGCCAGAACTCAGATAAAAACGGAGCAGGTGGATCTCTGCTTCCCCCGTATGCCTCCCCACACAGCTCAGCTCTGAAGGGGGCTGGACACGGCGCAGTACTGCGCTGAAACCACGCCCACGCACTGACACGCCCCTAGCGTTCCAGGGCAAGGCAAAATCATGTTTTTTCATGATTTTTGACACTTAATTTTATAAGGAAAACAATGTTTTTAATCAGTCAGATTTATATGGGTGATTAATAACACATATTTATGCCATGTGACAAACTAAAAACACAAATTTAATTTCACTTTACACGGTCTTTAAATAGGGTGAAACCTGCAAAAATATAAAAAACAGAAAGACTGAATAGTTTTGCACAGCTTAAATTCTTGTTTTTTGTTTATTTTTAGCTGTTTTAGCAGTTGAAGAACGTGATGCATGATGGGACAAGACGACATTCCTCTGGTGCAGGGCATATTTAAATGAATTTGCATATTTATATGGAGGCGTGTCAAAGGCGGAGTCGGCCACTCTCTCATGTGCGCTCAATTCCACGTTGATTGTGATGTACAAAAGCAATGTGCGTGGATTCCGGCGTACGCACAGTTTGATACATCTGGATTTTTTTGTGCGTACGCCGTTTTCTGGATTTGACCGTACGTCACGTTTCAGTAAGAAGTCCACGCAAGTCTTTGTACATGAGGCCCCTGAACTTTTTGAAGTGTTGACATGATGAATGTCTCATAGCGACGCTCAGCAACTTTAAAGCCTGCGCATATAACAACGTTCAGAGATTCAGAGATTTAAAAACTCATACAGCTTGTGTTATTGCTCTGGACCGCTCTGATTACCTGATGAAGTAGTTTTAATGCAGCTGTTGTTAGCGCTGTTTCAGCAACAGCTGATGTTTTTTCGTTCACGTTCGGATGACATAGTTTCCAGTAGGGCTGGGCGATATGAGGAAAATATTATATTGCGATATTTTTTGGCTATATCACGATACACGATATATATCGCAATATCTCCAAAATCAATGAAAAAATGATTCAAAATTGATAAAAAAATGTCAACACTAAATTTGAACAAACTTAAATATTTTATTTTAACCATCAATTGCACACATAAATAAAAAGTACTTCAAGCAAAAAGGAAGAATAAATAATTTAAACTTAAAAAGGTGCTCTTGTGCTTTTAACATTTAAAAAAATGTTAAATCAAAACATTTAAGGCCTTTAAAATACAAAAACAAAAGTGTAAACAGTGGCCATAAAATTTACTGACCCAGAACAGTCACAGGTAACAACTCTAAACTATTTGCATGTGCTGGTAATTTTTAACAACAAACCACAAAATGTGCACAAGTTTCAAACTGTGCCAAGTTCAGGCAATGTCTGCAAAACCTCTGAACAAGAACAGATTTATCACAGTACTGCAGTAAATGTGAGCCTCTGTGTACTGTATCCGGTTTTATTGTGAAAGGGTCAGGGGTTGTTTCCGGGTTCACGAAGACGTTCTCGAAGTTGCTCTACAAAGTGTCGTGTAAAAACACGACAGCCTCCACTCAGAAACGTGAACAGAGAGGTGGAGACATTATTAAATCAGCTGTATCGCTAAAGACACGGTCAGTCTCAGCTGTGGAAGAAGACGGCTAACGCGTTAGCCATCTTGTTAGCCGCTAAGGACCGTGTCTTTAGCGATAATGATAAAATGCTGATTTAATAATGTCTCCACCTCTCTCTGCGGTGCACGCATGACTAAATGAGCTCAGACCCGTGGTTTGTTTTAAGGAAGCAGCAGGCTGGAAAAACACTCGGTTCTGCCGTTTCACGGTTCATGCTCCACTCCGCTGTTTAAATGGTGAAAAAGATTCGTAGTTCCGACCTTTCTTCGGGATTATTTTCAGCATCGTCTACAAAAACATTTTTTATGCCCTCATCTGACAATTTAATCCAAACTAGCTCAGAAAGAACATTGTTTTTCCCCCTCAGCAGCTGGCAGCGCTCTTCATATCTGCCGTGTTTACATGTTGTGCTGAAAGTCTCGCGCGCGGCTCCTGCAGCCTGCAGGAAGGAGGGGGGCGAGTGGGAGCCCGCACGACAGCAGGAGGATCCTCGATATACACGATATAGCCCTTTTAACCATCGTACATTTAAAATATCGCGATATATCGAGTATATTCGATATATCGCCCACCCCTAGTTTCCAGCGCGTTCACGTTAGACGTGTTGCTGCTGCAGAGAGCTGCGTCACGCAGCTGCTGCAGAGTCTTCATGAAACAAAGTCCACACAAGCTGCGTGTGTGCTCGTCTTTTAACAAGAAAGCTATAACGTTCACAAACAGGAGACCGCACGAGATGCTAACGGCTAAATGCTGCGCGTGCTGCACGATAATAGCTCCGTGCTGAAACGCGCCCAGGAAATTTTGTTCCGCGGTGCGTATATTCCCCTGTTAAGAACGTTTAATGAGTGAAAAAAATAATCAAAACGGTACGCAGGTGGACCGAACCGAACGTGGTGTACCTAAACGGTTCGGTACACTCACTACAACCGTTACATGCCTACTACACTGCCACCTATGGGTTCAGCATATTCATTACAACACTGTGGTGAAACGGGAACATGTAGACGAATATTTTAAATATTCAAACATGTATGGACAGAGATATTTTTTTTGCGCAGATATTGCTGGGTTTCAGATGACGTAGCAGTGACGTCACAGAATGCAGGCGGGGGTCCGGAAGTAAACGCAGCCGTTTCCTTCTGTTGCTGATTCAGCGTCAACATGCCTAAATTCTGTGCCGTTTACGGTTGTTGCAACCGCTCTAATCGAGAGATAGATAAAAGTTATTTTCGTGTTCCGAAAGTAGTATGCTACAAGGGGATTAATTTTAAAAAACTTACAGAAAAAAGACGACAAACGTGGATTACAACCTACGGCTAAAAACAGGAGGTGCGGAAACTGACAACGAGAGTCTGCAGCGACCACTTTGTAACAGGTAAGGGTCGTATCGTTTAAATCATATTTTCAGATATTTTATTGGACAGTAACTAGAAAGACAGATAAGATATGTTATGCCCTAGCTTGTGTAGTGGTTCAACACTTGGTTGTTCCCAGAAAAAATCCGATTAGAATGCTAATGTTGTTAGCGGTTAGCTTAGTGCTAGGAAAGGCATTTACGTGTTTTACTTTAAAGTGGTGTCTTATATTTAGGTTGTCCGAGTGCAGCAGGTGATGTACATTCCCAAGACTGGGCCCCCACTGTTAACCTGGGGTACCAAAGAAGTAACGAGTGGCCACAAACAGAAGCATCCCTCCGGCGCAGGGAAAGAGCTAAGGCCCGGAAGCTTCTCTGCACTGAGGAGGCCAACAGTCTGGAAGATGAGCTCTGTGAAGAAAGCTTACCAGCCCCTGAAAATGAACGATTCAAAGGTAAAATAATAATAAATAAAAATACTATTTATTTATTTATAGAATTTCTGAACGTAATTTTTAATAATTAAATATTTGCAGATGCAGAATGCCAGACGGATCTAAGCATGGTTGACCTCACAAAGCTGGAGGATGCAGTGAAAGGCTACACAACTGAGATCTGCGACCTTAAGGAAAAAGTCTCAGTGACTAAATTTACTCCTGAAACCTTCCAGAACAACGATAAAACAAAGTTTTATACGGGACTGCCCAACTTTTTAGTTTTGATGCAAATTTTTCAGCTCTGTGAACCTTATACATCAGCATGTCATCACTGTCAGCACTCTCTAAATTTGAGCAATTTATTATGATACTTATGCATCTCAGATCAAATCTGCAGCTTCAAGACCTTGCCTATAGATTTAATGTGTCAAAAGCCACTGTGTCTCGAATTTGTTTTAGAATGATTCATGTTCTCCATGAAAGATTAGAATTCTTAAGAGTGGCCTGAGCGACAAGTAATTCAATCAACTATATTTATATAAATATTTTAAGTTTAAATGATTATACATGTATTTATCATTTAAAGTAAATCAAAAGTAAATTAAATCACTAATACTGTTACAGACCATATTTGTACATGTTAATTGTTCAGGAAGACAAAAAAATTTACCCAATAAGGTTGAATATTTTTAATTTATTCAATGAACTCCATAACCAATCTTTGTGAATATTGGTCAGTTAAAATGACATGAGTTTTGCTATTGAAATAAAAACATTTTTCTGAAGTAGACTCATTTTGCAACATTTGTGACATATGACATTTGTATGTGCTGTTATTTAACATATTAGAACACCTTTGAAATTCACAAGCTAATCTCATATTGATTTAAATATATCATTTGATTTAACATACTTAACTTTTCAATTAAGATTATTGTAAATAAAAAACAGCTGTCATGACATGTAACAACATCACATGACCCTTCTGCAGAGTGCTTGCTACAGGTGTAGCTGAAACATGTTATGGTAGTGACAAATGTTTTTGGGGAAAAAAAGAGCAACTGTTTAAATTTGTATAAACTTTTCAAACTCCTTTCATCAACTACTCCAAATAACATTCTTGATTCTTAGATTGGTTAGTCACGTGTGGATTTCTGTCCCAGGATTTCAGGTAGGATGCAATGTGTAAAATAGTGCTGAATTTTGGGAACTGCTGTTTCCCACAGCTGGTCATCTGGCAGAATTCTTTCCACATAAATATCATTTTCACTCCATACTACAAAATCACAATATTGTACATCCACAATGTGAATCTGATCCTGGAGCTGATGGTAATAAGGATGGTTCCTATCCAGTTGTACAGAATCTCCAACCTTGACGAGACGACGAGACAAAAACCAGGCTGTCCAGCACACATCCTCAGACTGACTTCATGCTGTTTGCTCTGTGGGCACTGAAGGACAAGACAATTAGACATAAAAAATAAATACGGTAGTCTCCAAAACATTTCAATATGATACTTTTTTAAAGATTGTGTTTCACTCATTTCACTATCCAACACCAATGTTAGAAAATGAGACTATATTTATGTCTCTGTCAACCAGGTGTGTTCCACAGGTAAGAATGTATTAATCTGGACTAAGTTTTAAAAGGTGATGGAAAGGTCACACATTTTTTAACTGGAAACAAGGCAACATCCCACAAACGGCAAGACCATCCCTGCAGCACTGGGCAGCACGGTGGCACAACTGGTAGAGCTGCTGCCTCTCAGCGAGAAGGTTGCCGGTTCAAATCCCGGTCCGGGGCCTTTCTGGGTGGAGTTTGCATGTTCTCCCCGTGCATGCGTGGGTTTCCTCCGGGTACTCCGGTTTCCTCCCACAGACCAAAAAACATGCTTGTTAGGCTGATTGGTGACTCTAAATTGACCCTAGGTGTGAGTGTGAGAGTGGATGGTTGTTTGGTGTGAGTGAGACAGGTCCCTCTTGTAAATGAGTCCCCGTGACTCAACGAGGCTAGCCTGTATAAATAAAGGTTGAATGAATGAATGAAAAAAATCCCCAAAACTACGGCTACATGCTGTGAAATATGCAAACAACAAAGATTTGAGTAAAAAATTATAGTTGTAACATTCATACTGTGAGGTGTGCAAAGTCTGCAGTGCAGTAGTCCAAACCTTTTGAGAAATAAATTTTACCTTGATTTCACACACCCTGGCTCCATGACAGTCACATGAAACGACTCCATCTGGTGAGGCTCCCATGTATGGCCACCTTGAGTTTAACCAGCTAGTATCTGAAGTTACAAAGAAGATACGATCACCTTGATGATATTAACAAAACAAAAAAAATCATAATATTTTCAGTACATTAACTTACCTTTTTAATGTGTGATGGCATTAACCATTTACACTTTTCTGTGGTACATGAAGCACTTTTCTTCATTTTCACCCCAGCTTCTGTTGCAAAAAGAACTGCTCCTACATGGGAGCAAGATTCTGACAGTCTGAAAAAATATGCAAGAAAATGAATAACAGTAGGCCTACTAGTATTTAGCCATTAAATCCCCACTGAGATGAGTCCTGGATAGAAAATATATTTTTTACTTAGTGGGACATTCATGCTAATAGCAAAACAAAACATCCATCCATCCATTTTCTTCCGCTTATCCGGGGTCGGGTCGCGGGGGTAGCAGCCTAAGTAGGGAGGCCCAGACTTCCCTCTCCCCAGCCACTTGGAGCAGCTCCTCTGGGGGAATCCCAAGGCGTTCCCAGGCCAGCCGAGAAACATAGTCCCTCCAGCGTGTCCTGGGTCTTCCTCTGGGTCTCCTCCCGGTGGGACATGCCCGGAACACCTCACCAGGGAGGCGTCCAGGAGGCATCCTAACCAGATGCCCGAGCCACCTCAACTGGCTCCTCTCGATGTGGAGAAGCAGCGGCTCTACTCCGAGTCCCTCCCGGATGACTGAGCTTCTCACCCTATCTCTAAGGGAGAGTCCAGCCACCCTGCGGAGAAAACTCATTTCAGCCGCTTGTATCCGAGATCTTGTTCTTTCGGTCATAACCCAAAGCTCATGACCATAGATGAGGGTGGGAACGTAGATCGATCGGTAAATTGAGAGCTTTGCCTTTTGACTCAGCTCTCTCTTCACCACGACAGACCGGTACAGCGCCCGCTTCACTGCGGACGCTGCACCTATCCGCCTATCGATCTCACGCTCCAGTTTTCCCTCATTCGTGAACAAGATCCCGAGATACTTAAACTCCTCCACTTGGGTAAGGACCTCCTCCCCGACCCGGAGAGGGCACGCTACCCTTTTCCGGCTCAAGACCATGGCCTCGGATTTGGAGGAACTGATCCTCATCCCGGCCGCATCACATTCAGCTGCAAACCGCTCCAGCGAAAGCTGTAGATCACGAGCTGATGAAGCCAATAGGACCACATCATCTGCAAAAAACAGAGAAGCGATTCTAAGGCCACCAAAACGGATCCTCTCAACACCTTGGCTGCGCCTAGAAATTCTGTCCATAAAAGTTATAAACAGAATCGGTGACAAAGGGCAACCTTGGCGGAGTCCAACTCTCACCGGAAACGAGCCTGACTTACTGCCGGCAATGCGGACCAAGCTCTGACACCGGTCGTACAGGGACCTAACAGCCCATATCAATGGGCCTGGTACCCCATACTCCCGGAGTACCCGCCACAGAACCCCCCGAGGGACGCGGTCGAATGCCTTTTCCAAGTCTACAAAGCACATGTAAACTGGTTGGGCAAACTCCCACGCACCCTCCAGGACCCTGTTGAGGGTGTAGAGCTGGTCTAGTGTTCCACGACCAGGACGAAAACCACACTGCTCCTCCTGAATCCGAGGTTCGACTATCCGACGGACCCTCCTCTCCAGAACCCCTGAATAGACCTTACCAGGGAGGCTTAAGAGTGTGATCCCTCTATAGTTGGAACACACCCTACGGTCCCCCTTTTTGAATAGGGGAACCACCACCCCAGTCTGCCAATCCAAGGGAACTGCCCCCGATGTCCACGCGATATTGCAGAGTCGCGTAAGCCAACACAACCCCACAACATCCAGAGCCCTAAGGAACTCAGGACGAATCTCATCCACCCCCGGAGCCTTGCCACCGCGGAGCTTTTTAACCACCTCGGCGACCTCAGCACCAGAGATTGGAGAGCCCGACCCAAAGTCCCCAGGCTCCGCTTCCTCAGTGGAAGACGTGCCAGTAGGATTGAGGAGGTCTTCGAAGTATTCCGCCCACCGACTCACAACATCCCGAGTTGAGGTCAACAGCACGCCATCCCCACCATAAATGGTGTTGGTCGCGTACCGCTTTCCCCCCCTGAGACGCCGGATGGTGGACCAGAATCGCCTCGAAGCCGTACGGAAGTCATTCTCCATGGCCTCTCCGAACTCCTCCCACGCCCGAGTTTTTGCCTCAGCAACCACCCGAGCCGCATGCCGCTTGGACTGCCGGTACCTATCTGCTGCTTCCGGGGTCCCACAGGCCAAAAAGGCCCAATAGGACTCCTTCTTCAGCTTGACAGCATCCCTCACCGCCGGTGTCCACCACCGGGTTCGAGGGTTGCCACCACGACAGGCACCAACAACCTTGCGGCCACAACTCCGATAAGCTGCCTCGACAATAGAGGCGCGAAACATGGCCCACTCGGGCTCAATGTCCCCCGCCTCCCTCGGAACGTGTTCAAAGCTCTCCCGGAGGTGGGAGTTAAAGCTCCGTCTTACGGGAGACTCTGCCAGACGTTCCCAGCAGACCCTCACAATACGTTTGGGTCTGCCAGGTCTGACCGGCATCCTCCCCCACCATCGGAGCCAACTCACCACCAGGTAGTGGTCAGTTGACAGCTCCGCCCCTCTCTTCACCCGAGTGTCCAGGACATGCGGCCGCAGATCAGATGAGACGACAACAAAGTCGATCATTGAACTGCGACCTAGGGTGTCCTGGTGCCAAGAGCACATATGTACACCCTTATGCCTGAACATGGTGTTCGTTATGGACAATCCATGACGAGCACAGAAGTCCAACAACAGAACACCACTCGGGTTCAGATCAGGGGGGCCGTTCCTCCCAACCACACCCCTCCAGGTCTCACTGTCATTGCCCACGTGAGCGTTGAAGTCCCCCAGCAGAACAAGGGAGTCCCCAGGAGGCGCACCCTCCAATACCCCCTCCAAGGACTCCAAAAAGGGTGGGTAATCTGCGCTGCCGTTTGGCGCATAGGCACAAACAACAGTCAGAGCCCGTCCCCCCACACGTAGGCGAAGGGAGGCTACCCTCTCGTTCACCGGGGTGAACCCCAACGTACAGGCACCAAGATGGGGGGCAACAAGTATGCCCACTCCTGCTCGGCGCCTCTCACCAGGGGCAACTCCAGAGTGGAAGAGTGTCCAACCCCTCTCAAGGAAACTGGTTCCAGAGCCAGAGCCATGCGTTGAGGTGAGTCCGACTATTTCTAGCCGGAACCTCTCAACCTCACACACTAGCTCAGGCTCCTTCCCCACCAGAGAGGTGACATTCCATGTCCCAATGGCCAGCTTCTGTAGCCGAGGATCAGACCGCCAGGGTCCCCGCCCTCGGCCACCACCCATTCCACAATGCACCCGACCCCTTTGGCCCCTCCCACAGGTGGTGAGCCTATGGGAAGGGGGACCCACGTCTCCTCTTCGGGCTGTGCCCGGCCGAGCTCCATGGGTGAAAGCCCGGCCACCAGGCGCTCGCCAACGTGCCCCTCCTCCGGGCCTGGCTCCAGAGTGGGGCCCCGGTGACCCGCGTCCGGGCGAGGGAACATTGTTTCCATTTATATTATTCATCATAAGGGGTCTTGTGGGCTGCGCTTTGTCTCGTCCCTCACCTAGGACCTGTCTGCCTTGGGTGACCCTACTAGGGGCATAAAGCCCCTGACAGCATAGCTCCTAGGATCATTGGGACACTCAAACCCCTCCACCACGGTAAGGTGGCAGCCCAGGGAGGGGCAAACAAACAAAACAATAAAAGCTAAATACAAATAAATATAACTTACCAGCCATACAGTCACAGTGGGCTGTGACTACTTCCCCACTTTGTGTAGCCACAAACCATGTTTTTAATGGAGTTACTGTAGATCTCTGACCTACAGTGTAGAAATGCATATGACTCAACGTTAACACATACAACTCCAGCACGAATTTGGCTTTACAGAAGCTAAATATATTATTTGTAAGTAGATCCACGCACATAGAAATAACAGGGGGCTAACTAAACTTGTTGTTAGCATTAGCGATAGCGTAGTTAGCATAGGCTAATTACTAAATAAATAATACATCTCACTACTCACCTGGGCAGAAACAAGTCGACAACCATTTAAAGCTTCTTTTGATCCTAAATGGTTAACCCAAAACTCGTCCTCGCCAGTTTATTTAGGGCATTGGCATACTTGCTGTAATCCATTCTGCTGTGTTTTGAACTGGGGAAAATCACTTCCTGCCCCTCATCTGAATTTCACGCCACTTCCGGGTCACGTGATTGCAACCCAGCAATTCGTTTTTCAAACACCAGGCTACGTGTCTACAGGGCCTGCGTGTGGACTTTCAGAACCGGAGGTTTTTGCTCCAGCTGGAGCAGCGCTGACGCCACATAATGCTCGACGAAAAATAAAAGCTAAAATGTCAACATACCTGCTCTGACATGATTCCCAGTCTGACATGATTCCCAGTCGACATTTTCCAGCATTTTATTAACTTTGTAATCCAACACGGTATTTAATAGTAGTTCTACCTCGCGGTCTGTCCACACAAAGGAAAAAAAAGAAAGAAATAATAACAGGAAGTTGCAGCTGAGTTGAAGGGTTGTGACAGCACTACACTGCCACCTATGGGTTCAGCATATTAATTACAACACCATGGTGAAAATAAACGGGAACATGTAGACGAATATTTTAAATATTCAAACATGTATGGACAGAGATTTTTTTTTGCGCAGATATTCGTTTTTCAAACACCAGGCTACGTGTGTACAGGGCCTTAAAGCTGGGGTATGTAAGATTGTAATGTAGTCTGTAACTTATTCAAACAATATATTTTTAACATATTTCTTCACTCTGTCACTAGATTGATGTTAGAGAGGTAATCTCTGAAAAAACTAAAAAAAAATATTGTCCCCTTGCTTCTCCAGGTGGTAAATAAGCATTTCTAAAAAGAAAAAGTGACCCGCCATTTTCCAGCCAATAAAAACAAAGTTTGTAACCAGCCAATAAAAACCGAGCTTGAATTTGAATCAGCCAATAAAAACAGAGCTTGAATTCAAATTTCAACAGACCACAAGGGGGCAGAGCCATATATGGCTCTGAGGGGGAGGGATCAGAATGCTTTGCTTGTTGAAATTTTTTCTAAGTGCTGCTGTTCTACAGAAACTGCAGACTGAACCTTTAAGGGCGAGGCATAGCTCCGCGCTAGAGCGAGCGCGAGGCCACGCGGCGCCACGCTGTGCGAGCTCCGCTTGCACAAGCCTTTGAACGCTCGCGCGAACGCGCCAAGCTCAAATTTTACGACCGCTCACGCGCGCGGTGTCTCACAATAAACTGCCCTGGTGGCGGACTGTTTTGTATGACACACAAATGAATGAAATTCCTCTTCTTTATCGCTGATCGGGCCTTTTCTTTTGTTTTTTTGCCTAAAGTCAAGTAATCGCTTGAAGCGGTCACCATTCACTTCCTCCTCCGATGAGGAGGAATGAATGAACTTGTCACGAGTGAACTAAACTCATGTCCAACGTGGATGCGCGATGTTCTAAATATTTCCTGGTGTACTTGTCTGCTGTGTGGGTTGAAGGACCAGCGCTCCCTGTTTTAATTTTAATTTTTAGGACTTTTTTATTAACATATAAACACAGAACAAAGCTGCACAGCCCTCTGCCTTTTCTTCTCAGACCCGACATTCTTCTCAGACCCGACCTGTCAATCAAATCAGTAGGCTGTCAGCAAATGACCAATCAGCGACCTCAATTTGTCCCGTAGCTAAACGCTCCGCCCTGCTTCTGCTCAAATTACATCAAGTATTTGGAGCGAAAACGTTGGAGCCACACGCTGCTTCACGCTGAGCTCTGCTGTGAACCCCACACGCGCGTGGCGTGGGGCTCGGTCCAGCGCGGAGCTCTGCGCCGGCCTTTAGTTATGATAGGATTTTCTTGGTGTGTTTTGAAAATAGGAGTTATTACTTTATTTTGTAGCACAATACCTTTACTTTGACTTATTTTCTACACATACCTTCTTTATGGCAACTATATGCATAGTGTAAATTGTTTTCATATGATGTGCAATTTATTAAAAACAAGCAAATATGTTTTTTTATTTTTTATTAAAGGAGGGAAACAACAGTTCAAATACGCACAAATATATAGAATTATTTATATATCTGAATATAAATTTGTCAATTTAAAATATAATAAATGCATATGTATATCATATACAAATTATGAAGATATGTTTTTACAAGAAAAGTAAAGATAAAATTATATATTTCTATAAAGCATAATAATACAAAGTACATTCTATATATAGATCAATGCAGAAAGTAATTATTTCTTATAAACATGGCAAAAACGGCTTCCAGCAGCGCTGTTTATATCTGCAGCCATGTAATTTTGAGCTTTGACAACCAAATTTCTCAGGTAGATTAAATGTAATTGGGATAATAGAGCAAATGTGCAAAACGGTATGTGCAAAAGCAACAGCATGTCAGAAATGCACCTAGAACAATGTAAGATAAATGCACTAGTCAGTTTTACTGACTGCAATATTCCAAATGGTAAATGGAGCTTACTTATATAGCACTTTCCAGCCCCCTGTGATGAGCCCCAAGGCGCTTTACAGTACCGTATTCGCCGGAGGAAAATACGCTCCGGTGTTTAATCCGCTTTGTCCAATTATTAACAATAATCAAGAAAAAAACGTACACAATACGCCTCAGAGTTTAATACGCGTCATCACCACGCGACGCGTCAGCGCCTCATTTGCCCTAATCAAGATGGCGGCGACAGAAGCAAGCGAGTACGAAGATCTTCACAAGGAAACACGGTAAAACAATTATTTCTTTGCGAGAAAAAATATATTTCTTAGCTGACTTCATAGCAGACGGGCTCCTGAGCTTAACGAAATGTTCAAATCAGCTGGATTTAAAAAAAAAAAGTTCGCTGAATTTTAGGCAGGCGCCAGGCGGGTCAAACCGGACGCTTTCTTTCTTTAAATTTAGCTAAATAAACGCTTAAAAAATATATTTCTGAGCTGACTTAATAGTAGACGTACTCCTGAGTTTAACGAAATGTTCAAATCAGCTGGATTAAAAAAAAAAAGTTCGCTGACTTTTATGCAGGCGCCAGGCGGGTCAAACCGGACGCTTTGTTTCTTTAAATTTAGCTAAATAAACGCTTAAAAATATATTTCTTACCTCACTATAGCAGACGGGCTCCTGAGCTGAACCAAATGTGAAATCAGCTGGATTTAAAAATCCGCGGTGTGGTTTATGAGTGGTATCTTGCAAACAAAAACAGCGAACCTCACAGCTAATAGCAGCTACATCCACAGCAGGGAGCGGGCAGCGACAGAGTCAGTCCGACCAAAGGAGGCTTTTTTCGGACACAGCAAGTAGAAACTTCTGGAAGTGGCCCCTCTTCCTCTTCACTCTCTGAGTCCTCTGCTGGCTGCTGCCTACAGCGCCTCTATAGCGGCCGAAACTGGTACTGCACCATTTTCGCCAAAAATGAAAAACGAAGAATCAGAGCGAAAAATGAGTCTAAAAATACAGTATGGGAAAAAATCCATAAATAATACTCTTCGGTGTTTAATACGCTGGACATTCAAATTAGCAAAAATACTGCGTATTGTAATGACGCCAACACTGCAGACGGAGTCCAGCCAAACGGGGTTTATTCAGAAACAGGGACGAGCTGCTATTACCGAGGCTGCAGCTCACGCCTTAACAGAAAACGCGGTACACACGCGAGCGAACACACTGCTAGCTGCCTGCTAACAACAACACACTCCCGGGCTCTTCTTCTTCGTCTCTCTTTTTCCTGGTCCCTCCTCCCTGCTCCTACCCCTCTCCTGCCCCCACGACCAATCCAACACATGAGGGCGGGGGACAACAGAATCACAACAGCTCAACAGAACACAGTACAACTGAACAAATACACAGAAATACTTGGACCCAAAGCAGAACCAAACACAGGGTCGTTACACTACCCCCCCACTACTGAGTCCCTCGCCCACGAGGGGACAAACAAAGTCATCAAACCGTCTTGGAGCCCTCCTCATCCGCTGCGGGCGAGCTCCCAGCGGCGCTACAGGCTCTGGGGCCGGGGCATCATTCGATGTCGGTGATAAGGCTTCTGGGGAGGTTGGCGGACGCACCAGAGACCCTGACCATTGGCCTTCTGGGGACTGAGGTGCAGACCTGCCTTGATAGGGGGCCAACCTGTCCCTGTGCAGAGCTACTCTTCTCCTGTTTTGGGGCATCTGAACTCTGTAGACCACCTCCCCCAGGCGCTCCAACACTCTGCAGGGACCCACCCACTGACTGTCCAGCTTCGGGCACCGTCCCTTCTTCCTACGAGGGTTGTACACCCAGACCAGCTCCCCTGGAGTGAAGTGTCGGCCCTTAGCCCTTACATCATAGTTCCGTTTCTGGCGCATGCCTGCTTGCTCCTGTTGCCTCCGGGCAAACGCATGGGCCGTCTCTAACCTGTCCTGAAGTTTCCGGGCATACTCGGGACCCGCTGGAACATCAGGTGCATCCGGCGGGCGCCCGAAGGACAGTTCGGCTGGTGTGCGCAGCTCCCTCCCCAACATGAGGAGCGATGGGGTGCATGCCGTGGAGTCCTGTACAGCTGAGCGGCATGCCATTAGCACCAGTGGCAGGTGCTCGTCCCAGTCCCGCTGATGCTCTGCTGTGAGGATGGCCAGCTGCTGTCCCAGGGTGCGGTGGAGCCTTTCCACTAGGCCGTCGCTCTGGGGATGTAATGGTGTCGTTCTTGTTTTGTGGATGCCAAGGCGGTTGCACATGGTAGAAAACACCCGTGACTCAAAATTTCTCCCCTGGTCACTATGAATACTGTCTGGTACCCCAAACCTGCTAATCAGGCCCCCAACCAAAGCATCGAGGCTAGCCTGTATAAATAAAGGTTGAATGAATGAATGAATGAATCTGCCACAGTCTCTGCTTCCTGATCAGGGATGGCGTACGCCTCCGGCCATTTTGTAAAATAGTCTATAGCCGACAGGACATAACAGTTTCCCCTGTCTGAGCGTGGTAGGGGGCCCATGATGTCCACGGCCACTCGTTCCATCGGGGCTCCTACAACAAACTGTTGTAGGCGGGCGTGAGACTGACCCGTCGGCCCCTTCCGTGCCGTGCAGAGGTCACAGCAGCGGCAGAAATCCTCCACATCCCTCCTACACTGGCCCCAATAAAACCCCTGTCGGAGGCGACGGAGAGTTTTTGTGACACCAAAATGTCCAGACCCAGACGCTCCATGCACGCCCTGCAGGACTACGTCTTTCAGGCCTTTTGGGACTACAATCTGCCACCGCTCCTCACCTGTGGAAGGGTTCTTCCATGACCTCTGCAGTACTCCATCTTCCAGTCGCAGAGCCTCAAACTTGGACCACAACCCTTTAGTTGCCAGCGAGAGTCCAGCAACCTCCTCCCACGGCGGCTTCAGTTGCCTCTCCACCCACTGCAACACAGGTTGGATGTCAGGGTCTTGTTCCTGATGGTGCCTCCAGCTGTCTGTGCCAACCACCTGCAGCTCTCTGCAGATCGCCAAGTCACTCTGACCTGATCCTCGATGGTTCCGATGCAGCTGTTCCTCCTCCAACCTCTCCCTCCGGTCACAGTAACTGCACCCCTCTGCAGCGCAAGGCCGGCGGGAGAGGGCATCGGCATTGGCGTGCTTGGCTCCGGCCCGATGAATGACAGAGAAGTTGTAG
>JBBPBX010042918.1:15782-28173 GCA_038048925.1 Garcialebias charrua | reverse complement strand
AGAATGTTACATGAGTCAGAAAAAAATGGCATACTTCTAACACATGTGAATTCAGCAAACATTAGTCTCCTATTAAAACCAGGCAAAGACCCAGTATTGCCTTCCAGTTATCGTCCCATCTCTCTTATTAATGTCGATATTAAAATAATTTGTAAAGCCCTCTCTAAAAGATTAGAGAAGATAACTCCTTTCATTATTCATCCTGATCAAACTGGATTCATAAAAGGAAGACACTCAAAAATAAACACTCGTAGATTATATAATTTAATAGAGTATTCATATAGTAAAAATATTGAATCAGCTATTTTATCTTTAGACGCAGAAAAAGCTTCAATAGAGTAAATTGGAAGTTTTTTATATAGTACCTTGATTAAATTTGGATTTGGAAACTATTTCATTAATTGGTTAAAAATATTATATAGCTCATCAAAAGCATATGTCAGGACAAATAATCAAATATCTTCAAGCTTGTATCTACAGAGGGGCACCAGGCAGGGATGCCCACTTTCACCCGCATAATTAGCTATTTTTATTGAACCTTTGGCAGCAGCAATAAGGCAAACTGCTGATATTAAAGGCATACAGTGAAAAAATATAGAACATAAAATTAGTCTTTATGCTGACAATGTTTTACTTTTCCTTCAAAACTCAAAAAAACTCAATATCTAATGTTATTGAATCAATAAACTCATTCTCAAAAGTTTCTGATTATTCTATAAATTGGTCAAAATCTACAGCTCTTCCAATAAATTACGTGTTTAATACTTCCTTCAATGAAAGACTACAATCAGGTAACATTACATACTTGGGTATTAACATTTCTCCTAGATTGGAAGACTTACGAAAATTAAATCATATACCACTTTTAAAGAAAATTGAAGATGATCTTACTAGATGGAAATCTCTACCCATATCACTTATAGGAAGAGTTGCCTCAGTAAAAACGATGATCCAGCCGAGAATAAATTATTTATTCTCAATGATTCCAAATAAACCTTCAACTGAATGGTTTAAGTCCCTGGATTCTTTCATATCTAAATTCCTTTGGAAAAATAAAACCCCACTTATTAGCTTAAAAGCATTACAGAAATCTAAAGATACCTGAGGATTAGAACTTCACAACTTCTATCACTACTATTTAGCCAATAGGTTACAATATCTCAAAGTGGTTAAATCGAAATGCATTAGATGTAACTTGGATAGACATAGAACAAACTTTATGTAATAATATTAGGATTTCAGATCTGCCATTTATTAGTACAAATATAAAAAACATGTTTGCTTTAAAAGTATCAGTATAAGCTCATTTCTGATGGCATGGTGGGAGTATCTGAAAATGACAAAGTCTTCACTACTCCCATACAGACAAACACCTATCTGGAATAATCCTGACACTTCTTCTTCTTCTGCTTTCGGCTTTTCCCTTTTCAGGGATCGCCACAGCGAGTCATCCTCCTCCACCTCACTCTGTCCTCTGCATCCTCTGTCCTCACTCCAACTACCTTCATGTCCTCTCTAACTGCATCCATATATCTCCTCTTTGGCCTTCCTCTGTGTCTTTTTCCTGGCAGCTGCATTTCTAACATCCTTCTACCAATATACCCACTGTCCCTCCTCTGGACATGTCCAAACCATCTCAGTCTGGCCTCCCTAACTTTATCTCCCAGTTGTTCAACATGTGCTGTACCTCTGATTATCTCATTCCTGATCTTATCCATCCTTGTCACTCCTAAGGAGAACCTCAGCATCTTCATTTCTGCTACTTCCAGTTCTTTCTCCTGTCTTTTTGTCAATGACACTGTCTCCAGACCATACAACATAGCTGGTCTCACCACTGTCTTGTAAACTTTTCCTTTGACCTTTGCTGACACCTTTTTGTCACAAATCACTCCTGAAACTTTTCTCCATCCACTCCATCCTGCCTGGACTCTCTTTTTCACCTCTTTACCACATTCCCCATTTTCCTGGACAGTGGACCCCAAGTACTTGAAGTCCTGCACCTTTGTGACCTCTGCTCCTTGTAGCCTCACTGTTCCACTGGCCTCCCTCTCATTCACACACATGTACTCTGTCTTACTACGGCTGACTTTCATTCCTCTTCTTTCAAGTGCATACCTCCACCTCTCCAAGTTCTCTTCCACCTGTTCCCTGTTCTCACCACATATCACAATGTCATCTGCAAACATCATAGTCCATGGGGATTCCTGCCTGACCTCATCTGTTAGTCGGTCCATCACCAGAGCAAACAAGAAGGGGCTCAGAGCCGATCCTTGATGCAATCCCACCTCCACCTTGAAGCTATCTGTCACTCCTACAGCACATCTCACCACTGTCCTGCTGTCTTCATACATGTCCTGTACCAGTCTAACATACTTTTCTGCCACTCCAGATTTCCTCATGCAATACCACACCTCCTCTCTTGGCACCCTGTCATATGCTTTTTCTAAATCCACAAACACACAATGGAGTTCTTTCTGACCCTCTCTGTACTTCTCTATCAACATCCTCAAAGCAAAGATGGCATCTGTGGTGCTCTTTCTTGGCATGAAACCATACTGCTGCTCACAGATAGTCACCTCTTGTCTAAGCCTTCCTTCCACAACTCTCTCCCAGATCTTCATCGTGTGGCTCATCAACTTAATTCCCCTGTAGTTGCTACAACTCTGTACATCACCCTTGTTCTTAAAAATGGGAACCAGCACACTTCTTCTCCATTCTTCAGGCATTTTCTCACCCTCAAATATTCCATTAAATATTTGAGTCAAAAACCTCACTGCCACCTCTCCAAGACATTTCCAAACCTCCACTGGTATGTCATCAGGTCCTACTGCCTTCCCCTTCTTCTTTCTTTTCAAAGCTTTCCGGACTTCACCCTCACTAATCTTTCCCACTTCCTGGTCCACAGCATATCTGTCAAGTCTCCCGTTTTGGCCGGGAAACTACCGTATTTTACCCCTCTTTCCCGTCGTGATCCCGAATTATTATTTTCCCGGAAATCTCCCGTATTATAATATTATTTAAAAAAAAACACACACATTCCGGTGCCTCTGTCACTAGTCTCGCGAGAACTGCCACCTGCAGTCGCCTCGGTGGCAGTTCTCGCGATGTTAGGGCTGGTGGCGCGAGAACAAACCCGGAAAAACACAGATGGATGTAACGAGAAGTAACGAGAGAGGACGCGTCCCTGCCAAAAAAGTTAAGACTTCGTGTAAATATGTTGAAAAATGGGACAGCGAATTTACTTTCCTAAAGTTTATTACGCGTTTTTTAAGATTTGTAACTGCGACTTTAGTGTCTCTCTCTCATGGGGGAAGGAACGATGTCCGTCAGCATGAAAAATCCGTCAAGCACAAAGGTAAGCCTGTCAGATTGTGATCACATAACTGGTTTGAAAGAGGCTGATAGGTAGTTATTTTAGATTTCTTGTAAACCTGTCTTAAAATGTAAGGGGTCCTGGACTTTGCAGGGGTCTGCAACCTGAGGCTCTGGAGCCACATGCAGCTCTTTGGTCCCTCAGCAGTGGCTCTTCCAAGCTTTGATCAAAACTAACTTTAAACTGAATTTTATTTGTTCTTATAACAACAAAAAGGGCTAGTTTTAGCAGTTTTTCCTGTCATTTCCTTTGCAAATGTGTGAATACTAGAACTAATAGAAGGAGTAAAACATAAGTTAACTTTATTTATTCGAAGTAGGATATTTAATTTTTCCACAATTAAAATAATTTACCTAGACCTGCATAGTTATTATTTTATTTTTTAATTGGGAAAGATCACATTATTTTTCCTTCTTTATGATAATCTGGTCTTTTTTAGTCTAAAATGTAAAAATATCAACAAATCATTAGATATTTTCAGCTTTACAATGGCCAGAAAACTACAGGTCAGAAAATTGTCCTTTAACAAACTTAAAGTGGTCTGTGGGCCACCAGTTGAGAATCCCAGTTGTAGCAGGTATTGTGGCTCCGGAAACGTTTAATTTAGTGAACAAAGGGCCAGAAATGGCTCTTTTGATCATAAAGGTTGCAGATCCCTGGGCTAGTGGGATGGCTCGGCGTACCCGGCAGAAAATTTCCCTTATTTTTAAATCCAAAACTTGACAGGTATGGTCCACAGTTTCTATGACATCCACTCTTCTTTCTCTTTCATTCTCTTCATTCATTAGCTCCTCAAAGTAATCCTTCCATCTTCCCATCACACTCTCCTCACTTGTTAGAACATTCCCATTCCCATCTTTAATAAGCCTAACCTGCTGCACATCCTTTCCAGCCTGATCCCTCTGTCTTGCCAATCGGTACAAGTCCTTCTCACCCTCTTTAGTGTCCAGTCTCCCATACAACTCATTGTACGCCCTCTGCTTTGCCTTAGCTACTTCCCTCTTTGCTCTATGTCCCATCTCCTTATATTCCTGTCTCCTCTCTTCAGTCCTCTCACTGTCATATTTCTTCTTGGCTAATCTCTTTCTTTGAATGGCGTCCTGCACTTCACTATTCCACCACCAGGTTTCCTTATCATCCATTCTCTGTCCAGATGACACACCAAGTACCTTCCTACCTGTCTCTCTAATTACTGTTGCTGTAGTAGCCCAGTCACTTGGAAGCTCTTTCTTACCACCCAGAGCCTTTAACAGCTCGTCTCTGAATTTCTCACAACATTCTTCCTTCTTTAGCTTCCACCATTTGGTCTTCTTCTCTGATTTTACTCTTTTTCTCTTCTTCGCAACAACAGTCATTCTACACACAACCATCCGATGCTGTCTGGCCACGCTCTCCCCTGCCACAACCTTACAGTCTCCAATCTCCCTCAGGTTTCCTCTTCTACACAGAATGTAGTCGACCTGTGTACTCCTTCCTCCACTCTTATAGGTCACTCTATGTTCCTCCCTCTTTTGGAAATAGGTATTGACTATAGCCATTTCCATTCTCTTGGCAAAATCCACCACCATCTGTCCTTCCTGGTTTCTTTCCTTGACACCAAACCTACCCATCACTTCCTCATCCCCTCTGTTTCCTTCACCAACATGTCCATTCAGGTCTGCTCCAATCACCACTCTTTCCTCCCTGGGAATACTCTCTATCACTTCATCCAAATCTTTCCAAAATGTATCTTTCTCCTCCCCATCACATCCAACCTGTGGAGCATAACCACTGACTATGTTTAGCATCAGACCTTCTACTTCTACCTTCAGACACATCACCCTATCTGACACTCTCTTCACCTCTACTACATTCTTTGCCAACTCCTCCTTCAGGACCACCCCTACTCCATTTCTCTTTCTATCCACACCATGGTAAAACAGTTTGAACCCTGCTCCAATACTGCGAGCCTTGCTGCCCTTCCACTTGGTCTCTTGGACACATAAAACATCTACCTTTCTTCTCTGCATCATGTCAGCCAGCTCTCTACCTTTGCCTGTCATTGTCCCCACATTTAGAGTTGCAACCCTCAGTCCTACATTCTTCACTTTCCTCCTCTCCCTCTGTCTCCTGACACGTTTCCCTCCTCGGGGTCTTCGACTAACAGTAGTACAATTTCCGCCGGCACCCTGTTTGTCAACAGCACCGGTGGCGGACGTTGTTAACCCGGGCCTCGACCGATCCGGTATGGTTTCACTTTGATGAACTCGCATTATGGTTTTGGCAAGTGTTTTACATCGGATGCCATTCCTGACACAACCCTCACAATTTACCCGGGCTTGGGACCGGCACAATAGAGACACTGGCTTGTGCTCCCTAGTGGCTGGCTTGGAACAATCCTGACATACAACAAGAAAATAATACAGGTGACCCCCGACCTAAGAACGAGTTCCGGACCTAAGGACCGTTCTCCGGTCGATTTTGCCGTAGCTCTGGGGTGAAAATAACGTCTTGTTCGTAGGTCCTGATTTCGTTCGTACGTCGCGGAAATAACACTAACGGAGCGCCGCACACAAATTTATCGGCATGAGACTGAACAAGCGGACATACTGGGCCATAAACATACACAGAACTTTATTTACAAACACTTATCTAACACATTACATCACACATTCATCCATAAACAAACATACCATACCATACCATTTTATTTATAAAGCACTTTAAACAGGAACAAGTCCACACAAAGTGCTGGACAAACAAACACGCAACAGGCAACACAGACAATGAGGTACAACACGAAAAACATAAAAAACATTGCAGATCATAAATAAAACGATCCAATACAAATCAGCTGGCATTGAAAGCGATGGAGTAGTAGTGAGTTTTTAACCGGGATTTGAAAACCGAGAGGGAGGGGGCCTGTTTGATGAGCAGCGGTAACTCGTTCCAGAGTCTTGGGCCTGCTACAGAGAAAGCCCTGTCACCCCTGCGCTTAAGGCGAGTTTCTGGAACTATTAAGAGTACCTGATCCTCTGACCTCAAAGCACGTGGAGGGACATATGGGTGTATCAGATCCGAGAGATAGGCGGGGGCGAGACTGTTCAGCGATTTGTAGACATACATGAGAATTTTGAATTGGATTCGAAGATGAACCGGTAGCCAGTGAAGGGAGGCCAAGACTGGTGTAATGTGCTCTCTTTTGCGTGTGCTGGTTAAAAATCGGGCAGCTGCGTTCTGAACCAGTTGTAATCGTGCAATGGTGGCTTGACTGACGCCAAGCAGAAGGGAATTGCAGTAATCCAGCCTAGATGTAATGAATGCGTGAATCACTGTCTCCAGGTTGTTTTTTGATAATATGGGCTTCAGCTTAGACAGACGCCTCAGCTGGAAAAAACAGGATTTGACAATCATGTTTACATGACTGTTGAGTTTCATGGAAGGATCCATTATCACTCCCAGATTTGTGACTTTTTGTTTTTCGGACAGGGGTAGAGCAGACAGGTCAATGCAGTGGTTTGAGGTTGTGTCATTGGGAAGGAACAATATGGCTTCCGACTTCTTATCGTTGAAGCTTAAGAAATTTAAAGCCATCCAGTCCCTGATGTCAGCCAGGCAGTCGAGCAGAGGTTGAATAGAGCCTGTACCATTTTGTCTTAGGGGGAAGTAAATTTGACAGTCATCAGCGTAGAAGTGGAAGGGTATATTGTGTTTCCGGAAAATAGCACCGAGTGGCAGCAGGTATAAGGAGAACAAGAGAGGACCCAGGATGGACCCCTGCGGAACCCCCCATTTAAGAGCCGCCACTGCAGAAGTAAAATCGTTGATGGAAACACAAAAGGATCTGTCAGAGAGGTAGGATCTGAACCAGTTTAGGGCTGATCCTGAGATGCCCACCCACTGCTCCAACCTAGCAATGAGGATCTCATGGTCGATGGTGTCGAAAGCGGATGTGAGGTCCAATAGGACAAGCAGCACAGAGTCACCAGTATCTGTGGATAGGAAGATGTCGTTAAAAACCTTCAGTAGGGCAGTCTCAGTGCTGTGGAGGGATTTGAAGCCAGACTGGAATAGCTCGGGGATAGCGTGATCCTCCAGGAAGCACTTTAGTTGGGACTCAACTATTTTCTCTAGAAGTTTAGATACAAATGGGAGTCTGGAGACAGGCCTGAAGTTGGATAATACTGACGGGTCGAGGTTTGGTTTTTTCAGGAGGGGTTGAACAGCAGCATGTTTTAATGATTTTGGCACCACACCACATAGTAACTGTACAGCATGTACAGCAGTGTGCAGTAATGTTAAACATTGCTATTCAGCATAGCACATTCAATACTGTAAAATTATTACAGAATAAAATAATTAATTAATACAGAATAAATAGAAATATAATTTCTTACTTTGAGATGGTCAAAGCCGACATCTTAGGTTGCCATGCATTTATGTTGTCGGGCCGAGCAGCGCGGCGAACCACGGCTGCTGCTTGAGGCCTGTGTTAGCTTCTGCTAGCTGCCTGTTAGCCAGGCCATGAGCTACTGTTCGCGCGGCAGTCCGGCGCGATGACAGAGCGATCAGTGATCGATCCACGGCTGCTGCTCCAGGCTGAGACGTCCACAGAGTTCACAGAGCAATTCCAGCTTAGTAATTTATCCATATGAGGCAATCCTGGAAGAAACAGAGTCCTCACAACCAGCTGCCGGCACAACAGAACTACCTAAAATGGCTCCCGGGGCATTTCCTGGAACGGCCGGAAGTTGCGTAATTATGATAAAAAACGTAAATATTATTTATAAAGCCTTTAAAACAACCACAGCTGCAACAAAGTGCTGTACACATGAAATTAATAACATTTAAACACACACACAAAAAAAAAAACGATTAAAAAAAAATTACATTTCATATTTTTATTAAATTATTAAATATGATACGTTCGTAGGTCCGGGTTGCCGTAGGTCGCGGGCGCTGTAGGTCGGGGGTCACCTGTATGTTAAATTTCCCAGGTTGGAGAGTTAAAGGAATTGAACGTCTGGAACACATATTTGATGGTGTAGACTTTATTCCATTCAATGAAATAATAATACAATAGGACATTGACAATGAATACTTCTTAGAATATCAACAAATTAAGTCTATTGTAAAAAAGAAATTTAAGCTTAATAAAACATTGTTAGAAATGCCAATATGTGTGTTAGAGTTCATTAATCTTAAACCCCCCAAATTATTATCTAAAATATACAAGAAATTGTCTAGAATCGATGACTCCATAACGCTACCTGTTGCAAAATGGGAGACAGATTTATCAATCAACTTTGACCAAAACACCTGGTCTCAAATATTTTTAAAAACATTGAAAATGACTAGAATCTCTAATTTACAATTAATACAGTATAAAGTTATCTACAGAGTACATTATACAGGTCAGCGAATGTTCAAGATGGGATTTACATCATCTTAACTGCTCACATTGCACAGGCAATATACCTGATTATTATATCCGCGCACTCTGGTTTTGTCCACACGTTCAGAGGTTCTGGGTCCAGGTTTGTGAAGACTTGTCTAAATGTCTGAAATGTAATATTCCACTCTCTCCAACTGTTTGCTTATTGGGTATCTTTGAAGATGTTACAGTAGAAAATAATACATCCCGCATGATTTTCACTGCCTTATGCATCGCAAAGAAAACTATACTCCTGAATTGGAAAAATAAAAATAATCTTAGCATTAATCAGTATAAAAATCTTCTGTTAGATCATATTAGTCTTGAAACAGCATCTGCCGACACATCGGATCAATCTCTCTGGCATTCTTTGATCGGCTCCGTTACATAGTGGGGGTGAGGGGTCTGGGATCTGGCCTTGTGGGGCATTGGGGCTGGTATGGGGGGGTGTCGGGGTTTGGGGCGCCGGGGGGTTGTCGGGGGCTGGGCTGTTGGGGGTATCTGGGCAGGGGGGCCCTGCTTTCGCCCTGGTGAGGACCTGGGTGGTTCTGGGGGATGTCTGCTGGTGGCTGCATGCTGGCCCTCAGGTGGTCTGTGGTGGCGATCATGGGTCACCGATTGGTGGCCTGGCTGTACTGGGGTGGGTTTGGGGTGGGTGCCGAGGACTTGGGCTTCTGGGGATGTGTCGTCCCCGGGCTTGGGCCTGGTGGGGGTCGGGGATCTTGGCTCTGGCGGGCGGGTTGCCGGGCTTTGGGCTGGCTTGCGCTCTGGTGCCCGGCTCTGGCGGGAGGCTCTCGGCTCGCTGGTGGGTTGCGGGTTCGTGGGCTGGGGGGGTTGGGTGTCTGGGGGCGTGACTAGTGGCCCATGGGAGGGGACAGGTTGACCCAGCCTGGGTGTCTAGCGTGCTATGTGGAACAGTCTCCCCCTTGAGCTGCGTGCCACCTCTGATCTGACTCTGTTTAAAACCAGACTGAAGACCCACTTGTTCAAAAAAGCTTTCAGTGTGTAACTTTTATTATTTTAGGTATTTTAGTATGTAGCATTTTTATTTCCATTGCCTTCTCTTATTGCTGTTGTCTTATTCTATTTTCATTGATTTATTGTTCCAGTTTATTCATCTTGTTATCCTGTTAAGCACCTTGGTCAATGCAAGGCATTGTTGGAAGGTGCTATACAAATAAAGTTTATTATTATTATTATTATTATTATTATTATTATTATTATTATTATTATTACGATGTGTTGTGAGAGTGGTTACTATGAGGGGTGGGTGTAGTATTTCTTCTGGGGTGGGGACTGAGTGGATGTCCTTGATGATGGCCTGGGACTATGCTTGGTCGGCCGGCTGGTCCCTTACTATGGTGGGGGCCCACTCTCCGGTGCTCCCTGGCTCTGTCGGCGGTTGGGCGGGCGCTCTTGGCCGGGTCGTCCATATGGGATTTGGCGTCCTCTTTGGTGGCAGGTTGACTGCGGTTCGTGGGGGTCTTGGCGGCCCTGGGGTGTGTGGGCTGTTGGTCCTACTGCTGGCGGCCCTCGTGGCCCTGTCCCTCTCTGGTCTGGAGCTCAATGGGCCTGGCAGTCGGAGAGGTGTCTTGGCCTCGCTCCTTGGGTGGACCTTGGGGAACGGGGGGGGGCTGTTGGGTCAGCGGGGGAGCTGACTCCCTGCGGGAGCAATTGATCCTGCAGTTATTGTTCTCCCCATCCCTCACCGCGCACCTCCACCCTCTTCATTTTCAAATTTCATACATGTAGGGATTTTGGGGCTCGGGTGTGCTTCAACAATTTTACATCTCTGTTGACAGATCCACCTGGGACTCAGTTTTATTATAAACCTTAGACACTCACTTATAACATCCTCATGACATTCACATAAAGGAAGTTGGGGTGGGCACCATGGCTATGGGTGGTGGGATGACACACTCTCGTCCCCTGTGCCTGTGCTCACTTCCAATGATGCCTTTAGACAGTAAGGGTTTGGATTAGAGTTGGGGTGGAGGGGAAACTGGCATTATGCCAGCCTTTGCTCCTTCTTCTTTCCCTTTTTTAATTGCACTTTACAACAACACACATCAACAGCACATCTGGGGGCGGGGGTGTGTGTGTCGGGGTCTTGTGTTTTTTTTTCTCTTGCTACCCTTGGTTCCCTGGATGCCATTCCGGGGGTGGGATCCGATAGAAGGGCATGCTGTCGGGTGTTGTCCTGGACTATGGGGGGGTTCAGGGCCTGGGGGTTTGCCATGGGCGGGGCTGGCGCTGCGCTCTCCCTGGGGCTGTTTGGACTGGGGTGTCCTGTCCTGTTCTGTCGGCTGGGCGCGGGTTGGGCCGGATCTTGGATGTTGGCTCCTCTCCGCCCCAGAATGAATGGGCCTACCTCCTGGATTTGGGTGTGGGTTGCCCCATGTAGGGGGCATGTACATGTCTTGGATGTGGGTTGTATAGAGTGCGTATCAGGAGTATGAATTGAATATGACGTTATTGTATGTCTTTGAGTGAGTGAGGGTGAGGATGGGTCTGGGTGATTGTGTCGGTGTATGAATGACTATTTGTCAGGCTAGGACTCAGACTGCCCCCTCTTTGATACAGCTGGGGCTGCTAGGTGTCGCGCCCCTGCCGCGCAGCCCCCTAGTAGGGTGTGCCCTTGCCTGCCGGCAGGCTTTGTGCCCTCGGTGTCGGGGGCTGGGCGCTCGGGTGTGTGTTGGCTCGGCCTGGTGGCTACCCGGTGGGTTGCTTGGGTTCCCTGGTCCTGTTGGGCCTGGGATTGAGGGGTGTGCGTCCTCGGTGCCCGGGCCTTGGTGCCTAGACCTGGGGCTACGTCAGCGTAGCGGGTTCCAGCGGGGGCCTGTGAGTATGTCACTGTTGGCCCTGGGGTGTCATTGTGTGTAGTCGCTGGTAGGGCTCTTCCGGTTCTCCCTCAGGGTTGGATCTTAGGGGGGGGGGTGAATGGTTCGTCCTGTTTGGGTGGCCCTGGGGGCTCCGCGCTCGGGGTCCCTCCTGGGGTCTTGGGCTCTGGTCCCCCCTTTTCTGCCTCGGGTCTTGGGGGACGGGTCTCTGATGCTTCACGGTCACTATTGAATGTTCTATTAGAGAAACCTTATACTGTACACGTATGCATGCTCACAACCACACACAAATAGATGTAAGGATGTATATGAGGCATAGTATGTAGATATGTAGATGTGTATGTGACTTCATAGGCATGTATATGTATGTATGTATATATATGTAGGTATAGGTATATATATTTATAGAAATCTACTGCAAAGCCATGAATATTCTAAGTCTTTTATACATATGTATTTTGTTGCTGTTTTCTGTCCTGTTCTTTGCCGGTTTACAGACAGCGGTGGGGTGTATTTGCATTGTGCTCTTTTTGTGTATACGTATTTATTATATTTTGTAGTCTTACTTTCCTTCTTTCCTTTCTTTCTAGCCAATTAAAAAATCATAATGGTCTGAAGAGGATGGCTGTAAGGTGAGAAGGGAGGCCATCTATAAAAAATAATTAAAAAAAAAGAGTCACGGGGGTCACTGATGTCATGTCCAGCCATCACTATGCGAGAGGCGGGGGGAAACGTGGACAGGTCTCCAGTCCATCATAGACAAAT
>JBBPBX010042918.1:0-15225 GCA_038048925.1 Garcialebias charrua | reverse complement strand
TATATAATTATTTGTCTATGATGGACTGGAGACCTGTAAAGTAAGTAAACAGACTTCAGCCTACCATAGTGCATTAACCTTTAACTCAAAATAAAATACAGGCTTCAGGTTTTTTTTTAACATATTGATTAATATTTAGTAAAAATAATAATAATAAAAAAATTCGATTTTGGGGCTTTTAGAATCGATTCTGAATCGCCAGGACTAAGAATCTAGATTCTTTTAAGAAAGCAATTTTTTTTTCCTGCACCCCTACTTCACATTGATTATTCTGGTTATTTATTCATGAATCTAACAGCCTCAGGGTAGAAGCTGTTCCTCAGGAGGCCTGTCTGACGAGCAGAGGTAACTCATTCCAAAGTCTTGGGCCTGCTACAGAAAAGGCCCTGTCACTTCTGCGTTTAAGACGAGTTCTTGGAACTGTGAGAAGTAACTGGTCCATTGACCTCAGAAAACGTGGTGGGACATATGGCTGTAGCAAATCAGAGAGATAGGTGGGTGCAAGACTGTTCAGCGATTTGTAGACATACAGAATAATTTTGAACTGGATTCAAAGATGAACCGGTAGCCAGTGCAGAGAGGCCAAGACTGGTGTAATGTGCTTTCTTTTGCCTGTACTGGTAAAAAAAAAAAGGGGTGCTGCATTCTGGACCAGTTGTAGTCGTGCAATGGTGGTCTGACTGATACCAAACAGGAGTGAATTGCAGTAATCAAGCCTAGATGTAATAAATGCGTGTATTACTGTCTCCAGGTTATTTATGGATAATATGGGCTTCAGCTTAGACAGTTGCCTCAGCTGGAAAAAACAGGATTTAACGATTTAACGATCATGTTTACATGACTGTTGAGTTTCATGGAAGGATCCGTTATCACTCCCAAATTTGTGACTTTTTGTTTTTATGACAGAGATTGTGTCAATGGGCGGGAACAACATGGATTCAGACTTCTTCTCATTTAAACTTACGAAATTTAAAGCCGTCCAGTCCCTGATGTCAGCCAGGCAGTCGAGCAGAGGTTGAATGGAGCATGTACCATTGTGTCTTATGGGGGAAGTAAATTTGACGGTCATCACCGTAAAAGTGAAAAGTCAAAGTCAACTTTATTGTCAGAACTGCAATATGTACAGGACATACACAGGATCGAAATTGCGTTTCTCTCAGTCCCTCGGTGCAACAGTAACCATCTAAACACTAAACACTAAAACTAAACATAAGCATAAAATAGTAAAAGTGTAACACTGTCCTGAGTTTTTTCATAATAGTATAAAAGTATGAAAATTTACACCAACACTGAAACACCAAACACCCCTAAAACACCAAACACCCAATGAACATAAGCATAAAATGAAATAATAAAAGTGTAATACTGTCCTGAGTTTTTGCATAGTAGTATAAAAAGTATAAAAAGTATATCTATAAAATAAACTGAAGGTTCTAGCATTGACATTTGCAAAGAGTGGCACAGCAGCATATAAGTTAATGTACACAGTATATGTATGAGGTATTTGATGTTGGTATATAGGCAAAGTGGCATATGCAGTGAGGCACATAAGGCACATTTGGCATCCTTAGATAAGGCTAGTCAGAGAATGCTGTATATGTATCTGCAGTAGTGTAGATAAAAGTAGTGTAAATGTAAACAGTAGTAATAAATGTAAAGCAGTAGTAATAAATGTAAACCGTATTAATAAATGTAAACAGTGAATGTAAACAGTAGTATGACTATAGGCAGTAATGTAATACAAACATTAGTGCAAATATGAGAAGTAGTGCAAACTGAATGAGCACATGACCGAGAGTTTAGTGAATAACCCGTTTGATGACACAGAGTCCAGTGTTAAAAACTTTGTGTTGAGTGGTAATGTGTGAGAAAGTTTTTTGTGTTAAGGCAGTTCAAATGGGAGGGGAGGCAGAGCAGGCAGAGTGTTTAGCATTCTGACTGCCTGATGAACAGAGCTGTCTCTCAGTCTACTGGTACGAGCCTGGAGACTCCTCAGTCTCCTCCCTGATGGCAGCAGTCTAAAGCGGCTGTGTAGTGGGTGTGTGGGATCACCTGCCATGCAGTGGGCTTTCCGGTTTGTTGTGTTTCCAGAAAATAGCACCAAGTGGCAGCAGGTATAAAGATAATAGGAGTGGACCCAGGATGGACCCCTGCGGAACCCCCCATTTAAGTGCTGCCGCTGCAGAACTAAAATCTTTGATGGAAACACAAAAGGATCTGTCAGCGAGGTAGGATCTGAACCAATTGAGGGCAGACCCTGTGCTGTGGCGGTTCTACACACGGGCCCACACGGGCCCGTGCCCGTGTAAAATGAACCCTGGCCCGCCCTGTGGCCCGCCCTCCGAGCAGAAGTGGAACCAATGCAGCACGGACCCTAGCCCGCCCTGCTTCCGCCCTGCTTCCGGGACCCGTCCTCCGAGCAGAAGCGGAACCAATCAGCACGGACCCTGGCCCGCCCTGCGTCCTAGCCTGGTTAAAACCAGACCCTTGTCTTCACTTCGCTTCGTACTAGGGTCTGGGACTTCTCCCATAGACAAGGATTTCTCCGGTAGATTTTTGACCGGACCAATCAGAGAACAGAAGGCGGAGTTTTGAACGACGTCGACTGACGTCGTCAGTTAAAATGGCTGCCGCCACGAAGGAATTTTCAAGAAAACAAGGTAAAAAACTATTATTTCTTTGCTGAGAAAAAATATATTTCTTAGCTGACGTTATATCAGAAGTGTTCCTGAGCTTAACAGTTCCTAAATCAATTCACGAAATGGTCAAATCTGCTGGATTTAAATTGTTTCGGTTTGACATTTTCCAAACAGCCTCGGGTGCGCTACGAAAATAAATTATAAAAAATCGAATTTTATCTCAAATGTTTCATCCAGGCCAACAGTCAGTAAATTAGAGCCATATAATTACACACTGGTAGCAGAAAAAATATCCACCGAGTGGTTTCTGAGCTATTTATCTGAATAGCCTGGACCTCGCCAGGCTAAACTAACAAAACTCCGCCTTCTGTTCTCTGATTGGTCCGGTCAAAAATCTACCGGAGAAATCCTTGTCTATGGGAGAAGTCCCAGACCCTAGTACGAAGCGAAGTGAAGGACAAGGGTCTGGTTTTAACCAGGCTAGCTAGATTCGTAAAAAGATGCTACATGAGCCTTAACAGGTCGCTGTCACAAGGGCATGAGGCGATGTGTTTTCCTTCCATAAACAGAGAATATAACCATCAGCCCCAGGTTTTTTTCCATGTAAATCACACAGCATCTTAGGATATAAAGCTCGAGTACTCACCTGATGTGATTCTTGTACAGAAATTGTTTTGAACAAAGACTACAATGATGATATCCGTTCTCACACCAGCTGTGAAAGTTTGTCATCTGCCGATTTCCCAGAGTTAAAGTATTTTATAATTATTGAGCTTCTCTGTAGCTTACCTTTAATAATATTTTATTTTCATAGCATTTAAACCATCTTATATTTTTTACATTTTTAGACATTGTATTATGTTTTTCGCTAATTTGTGCTATATTTACCTTATTTGATTGCTATTGTTATATCATTTAGACAGCAATTTTGTTAAACTTATGACACAGGGTAAGGATAATTGTGAGTGCCTTGGAACGCCATCTTGGTCGTCGTCACAAGGGGCATGAGGCGTTGTGCTGTTTTTTTCCCCGCACCACTTTACCGTTGTCCTGGGGCTTTTTCTGGCACAAGTTCTGGGCACTCAGCAAGGACAGATGTTTGTGGCCAAAGAGGAGGTCCCTTTTGGAGGGACCAAAAGGGGGAATGTTGTATAATGTCATCTTTTATGCTATGTTTTATTAGAATAAGACATTCTCACATGAATATCTCTATGTGTGGTAAAAGCTGCAGAATCATGATACACGTCATTGAAGTTCAGGATGTGTGAAACTCTTCGCACAAGACAACCAGAGACTGTTGCAATCTTGCTTAAACACACCAATGTCAGTTGGGGCAGTGGCCGGAAAATGAGACCATGCCAGACTACGCCCAGGAGCATCAGCTAATCCAGAGAAACATAAGTAATTCCAGTGTAACTAATAACGCTGTATTTAAAACGAGGCAAAGTTATTTTGTAACTCAGACGTGTTTTGATGGATGTACGGTGCATGTGAGAGCATCTCCCTTTCCAGCGCTGAAAAGGTAAAATATATCTTTGTCTGAATTCAGAACTTCAGTTCTTTTACTCTTGGTCTTCCTTCCACTGCACTGCATCGAGCTAGGGCATTTTTAAAGTTAAGTCCTGAAGGTTGTTTTTATAGTTTGATCACCTCAACATGCATGCTAGACTGCTTTCAGGCCTAGGCCTCCCTTGCAAAAGAGATTAGCTCAGTAGGATTTATTAATAGCAACAGCATTTCACCATCTCAATGTACCTTCAATTTAATTACTTCAATGTTAACACTAGGAGCTAGTTACTTATTGCAAGAGGCAATATTATTTTTCATTATCCAGATCAATACAAAATGCAGGTGTTCAGAACTTTCAAATAAACTGCTCCAAAACTTAGGCCATATTGATTGGCACCCCTCACCAAGTACAAACTATAACAACGATTTCCTTTTCTGGACAAGACATCCCCCTCTGTTACAAATCTTGGAATAAAAATGGACTCATCTTACATTTGAAAATCACATTAACCATCTGTTTAAAACCAGTTTCTTCCATCTTCAAAACATCTCCAAACTTTGCCCATCTCTAACTTTTTCTGATGCAGAGAAACTCGTCTCCTTAAGGCTCGACTACTGCAACTCCCCGTTTATTGGAATCCCTGGCAAAATCCTTCAATATATTCAAAACAGTGCAAGGATTTTATTGAGGGCTCGTAAATTTGAACATATTACACCCATTCTCCATAACCTCCATTCGCTTACCGTCACCCACAGAATCCAGTACAAAATTGCTCTCATTACCCACCAATGCTTACACGGAACTTTAGATTATCTAAACAACCTTTCTTGCACCATATTCATCCACCCGGTCTCTACGATCACAGAACAGTAATCTCCACATTCCATGAACCAAATTAAGGACCATGGGAGACCTGGCATTCAGTGTGGCTGCCCCCCACCTCTGGAACTCCCTCCCTGACTGAGCGCTCCACAGTCACTGGTTGACTTTAAAAAAGGCTTAAGACCTTTTAAGAAAGCCTTTTCTGCCTTTGATTCTCTGATCTTAGTTGATATTGTTTTTAGTTGATATCGTTTAATTTATATTTTTATCACTTGATTTTAGTTGCACTTTATAAGAGATTTGTTAATGAAAAGTGTGTTATTTGGGACAACCCGTCCCTGCCAAGTGATCGAGCTGCTGTCAAAACCAGGCTCTGGGATTGTGATAAGATTGATATTCTAAAGCACATTCAAATAAATGTAGCAATACAACTGATTTACCACACTCCAGCAGAACCAAAAGTGATTTCCATTACAGATCCAACACATCTGGTACCAGAAACCATTTACTTTAAGTTTCAGGGGACATGTACAACTCCAAATGATACCAAGATGACAAAACCTTGTAAAAATCTTGTTTAATTCAATTTTTAAATAATGCTGTGTAAAAAGCAGAACCGTAGACCATGAAGCCCTGATGGACAGAGACCAGACCCAGCAGAGACCACACAGACCGAGTGATCAGTAGCCTCTTTTGACTGGATGTTGGGGTTGATGCCTTTGTCCATGGTGGAACACTGGTTCCCTGGAGAACCGTGGTTCTGTTGGAGTGTAGCGGAACTGATTGAAGGACAGGCGCTTACGGTTGTAGCGTGAGCGTGACTTGAAAGCGTACACCTCATCCTGGTCCTCTACTGGAGTGAAGACAGGCTCATCCTCACCACTGGTATCAGAAGAGGAACTCCAGCTCTCCTCTGTAGACTGGTAAGGGCTGCCCCTGCCTGGAGCCCCATGATGACTGTCCTGAGGGCCACCCTGCTGTTGGACCACATAAGATCCACCGTCACCCCCAGCACTGGTGATGCCACTGTATTCTCCTGGATAGCTGCTGTAGCTGCCAAAACCACTGCGTGGTCCTGCAGGTTTCTCACTTCGTCTGTGGGGGTCATATCCAGAAGATGATACAGACCACCACCAAGGCTGTTCACCTTCATTGCCTGAGGAGAAACACCTGCAATCAGCACCAGGTCCAGCTTCAAACTGCTCGTCATCCCATCCCATCAGACTCACCTGGTTCTTCAGGATAACAAGTGATGCTTCCAAGCAGCAGGAAAGAAATCCACAACACCCTGCAGAGAAGAAGGTAAACATTGATCATCTATGTTAGGACATGCAAAATCACTGATGGAGACTGGAGCTTCCTCACCTCATCCTAAAGCTTGACAGACAGCACCAACACAGAGCTCAGAGCTGCTGGCAGTGACTCCAAGCTGCAGGAGCTGCTTTTAAATCAAACTCAGAGCAGCTGGAGCTGGTTGGAGCTGATTGCTCAGTGCTATCAGCTGTTGCAGAGGAAACACACCACCAGGAGCTTCCTGCTCATTGGTCACCTTCATTAAGATAACTTCAACATTATGCTGCGTTCCAGTTGTCCTCGGAGGTCGTAATTACGAGCTTCCGAGCAGTAAAAATCAACTGGAACGCCCCCTCAGGTCGTAATTACAACTCGTGAACTCTGTGTAGCCGCACGGCACCCGAGATCTCCGAGATCATCGTTTCAAGATGGCTGCTCCTCGCATCAACAGTGAGTGAAAGAGTTACTTTTTACCCTTTTTCGCAGTTCTGTGTGGTTTACTCAACCGTAACTTCACATTAATGCATTCAGGCACTGTAGTTCTTTACAGTAATGATAATGATATGTTTAAACAGCCGCTGTGCGTCGACAACGGCTCGCTAAACGGCTGTGAGGCGGCATTGTTGTTGTTTAGCACAGTACTCGTTTTAGCTGTTCAGCGTTCATTGTTTATCATTAACTCAGTAACACATGTCGTACTTTACAGTGATTATTATACGATATGTCGCCTAATAATTAGAGGATGTTTCTAAGCTGTTTGTGTTTTCTAAAGAGCATTGAACGTGATTGTTGTTGTGTTGATGATGTAGCTGCATAGGAGACCTGCAACCTCGTTGTTCTTTGTTCACCTTTACATGTGTTTTTAGCTAGTAAACTAATGTTTTGCACCATAAACTGTTTTTAAAAGATCTATCAATATTTATCTTGGCTTGTCAGGGTGGGAATCCAGTTTAACATGATCAATTATTTTGTTTAAAAAAAATGCAAAACTTGAAACCCAAACCATCCTGTTCATCCACAGCTGTGTGTGTCTGTGTGTGTGTGTGTGTGTGTGTGTGAGACAGTGAAAATCGAGCTTATTTATTATTGTGGGTTAGTTTTGTGAGTTACTGCTATGATGTGATTTGTTGTTAACCATGTGTATATTTCTTTGCAGTTTATGTG
Source organism: Garcialebias charrua (assembly GCA_038048925.1). NCBI lineage: Eukaryota > Metazoa > Chordata > Actinopteri > Cyprinodontiformes > Rivulidae > Garcialebias > Garcialebias charrua. The sequence goes on along the minus strand of JBBPBX010042918.1, from coordinate 7,797 downwards.
GACATGGATGCGAAGATGTTCCTGGACCCAAACAGACAAACCTGTTTCCCTGGTCCCTTGTTCCAGAGGAATGGTGACTCCTTGACATATTTTATGGATGAAAATCTAACTGTACACGTCCAGTTAGTGCAACTCAACGACTCTACAGCAGTATTGTATTCTCTGCATGTGCCAGCTGCTACTGGAAGTGTCTTTATGGGTCCAACATTCCTAATTATGATTTTTTTTGTAGTTAGTAATTTTGATTTAGTTTTAGCTGGTAGCTCATTTTACCGAGACCTCAGACCTACCTCAAATTGTACCTGTGCCTTGTTGTCAAACAGTACTTTATTAAAAACAATTTGAAATAACAAATGCACAAATTCTTCTGTCTTACTTCACAATAAGCGTGGTTTTTCATTAGAATAAAGGAAAGGAGGTAATGAAAAGAAACTATTTAGAATAAAAGTAAATTCATTGTAAAAGAGGAACACCTCTGGTATAAAAACACGACAATTTGTCATGATGCACTGAATAGTTTTTCATTAATGTTGTTGGAAACCGATGTACTTGCAGATAAACTAGTGCTATTTGTTTTAGCCTTTCCTGTACTTCATGCATTTCACACATCTTCTGTCTATTCCTGACATTCGAACAAAGTGTTTTACAGCAGTTTGTATTTAAAAAAAGGTTTTACACAGTTGTCCTAATTGATCTATAATTAAAATTGTTAAAATCAAGTACATATTATGTCTGTCTTTGAACTTGAGATAATTTCTTTCCCGACTTCTCAGATACTTTGAAACTTTTAATCAGGTGTTTTTGTTGTGGGAAACTAAGTTTTGCAGCTGGTTTTTGAAGCATGTTTTTGTAGCTGTAAAAAGTGTGTTTACCTATACCAGCTTATGTTTTTGGCGTGGTTTATCCACACTCATATAAATGACAGCGAGAGAGTGGCATGTCAGATAAACACATTTAATCATAACACTAGAACATTATTTGACAATTTATGACAAGCTAATACAAGTACAGCATCCACACATCACAGTAACGTATACGGTGAAAGGCAGCAGCAGATAACGCTTTCTCACATGCGTTAGGCCAGGAGATGAAGGTGTGTCCCAGTGTGCAAAATGGCCTTCAGTACTTCCATGATGATCCTGTGTGCTGAGGACTGCGAGACCAAATTTGTCAGACATCTCCCTGAAGCTGTTCTGGTTGGCCATGTACCACAGGAACATCAGGACCTTCTTTTCTACAGGGACTGGTGCTGCACCTGACAGTGCTCCTTCCTTATGCCTTTCTCCTGCAGCTGCATCATTACAGATGTGAACTGGGTCTTGTTGACTCTGAAATGACGCACAAACTTGTTGTCATCCATGTTCAGCATCACCTCCCATAGTCTTCATGATTATTCCATGTGTCTGTAGGTTTGTGTGTATCAGCAGCATCCTAAAATACAAAGAAATTTCAAGTTTAATAACAATTTTAACAATAAACAGTAAAACATGTCTGCTGATGCATGCTCAATAATCCAGGTAGAAAATTTTTAAAAAGCTAAGTGGTCCTCTGGACATTCAAAAAACAAAACAAAGCAAGAAAACACTTTTTTTTGTTGTTGCTTTGTTTAGTTTTTTGAATGTCCAGAGGACCACACTTAGCTTTTTTTTATGTCTGCTAATTATGCTGAGGTAGTAAAAAAGAACAGAAAAACCTCATGTTCAGCACTTTCTGACTTTATTTATCTAATGATAACTTCTGTACTGCTGCTATTTTCCTAAAAGAGATCGAATTAAAACTATAAAATAGATGTGAAAGAAGAGCCTCGATCATAATGATCAAAAATAAGCTTATTTATTTTAAAAAATACTGGTTGAAACAACATACCTGGTTAACGTTTCAAGAGCCTCAGAATTGCTCTTCAACTTCGCTGCTAATTGGTCTAGAAACCTTTTATTAATCCAACAAAGCAAGAACAACAACAGCCTTGTAGCGGGCGTCCATCTTGTTTTGGTCGTCGCTCCGACAAGCTAACTGGAACGCATTCAACTCGGAAATACCGTCATTCCGGGTTCCTAATTCCGACTTCCGATGCAACTGGAACGCAGCATTAGAAAGAGATACAGGATGCCGGGTTGACCAGAGCCATTTTGATTCTTCATGCGATGGAAGCTTTTGGAGTGGATTACAACCCTGTTCAAGTAGGAGCTGGACATTTGGCGGTTTGCTTGAACTGAGCATTGACTGCAGCTCCATGGATTCCTCCTCAGGAGAAAGTGGTGGAGAGGAATGGAAGGAGCCGAAAGCATATTCCTCCACCTCAGAAAGAGATAGTGGAGAAGAAATGGACTGGGTTAAGGTGCAGTCAGCTAAAATTAAGGGTCAGCTAAGAAAAGCAAGAGATAGGAGTTGGTCACAAGGAAGTGATGACAAGGTCAAAGTGAACAAAAAGTCTAAAAATATTCCCAATCGTGCCAATCAAACACAGGTGGCAGCAATACCAGATGAGATGTTGAAGGTGATAATTGAATTTAAGCAGGAGGGGCGTTGCTCTCACCCTCTTAAGTTGACAAGAGGAATTGAGGAGATAATCGGGGCTGTAAAGTTGGCCAAAATTTTAAACAGCAGAAAAGTACTCATCCTTGCAAATTCCACAAAACAGCTGGAGAAAATACTGAAACTTACTTCTTTTATGGGAGAAGATGTTACTCCATATATCCCAGGGTCCAGGATCAAACTGAGAGGAGTGATATCTAGAGTGCCTGTGGATATAAGTACAGAGGAACTCAAACAAGAGCTTAAAGGAGGGAATGTGACGGATGTAATCAGGATTAAGACAAAAAAAGGGGGAGTTGTTTCAGATTCCATGTCTGTTATTTTGCATTTTGAAACATCTGTGCCTGCCTGTGTGCAATTGGGATACATCAACTTTAGAGTCAGAGAATATATTCCCAACCCGATCAGATGCTACTTGTGTCAAAGAATGGGGCACGTGGCAAGAGAGTGCAGGGGTACACTCAGGTGTGCTAGGTGTGGCGGTCCCCATGAATATGGCAAGTGCGATGAAGACTCAAAAGTTCAGTGTTGCAATTGCGGAGGTGCACATAGTGCTGCGTTTGGGGGTTGTTTGGTCCAGAAGGAGGCCAGAGAAGCATTGAAGATTAAGACCTTGGAGAAAATTACTTATGCGGAAGCGTTGAAGAAGGTTAGGACTGTAGAGCCGACAGCAATGAGAAAGGACAACAATGTGCAGGGATGCTCAGAAATGAATGCGATTAGACCACTGACCCTTCCTACTTTGACCCCCTTGGTGGAACAAAAAGCTTGCTCTCACAAATGCATAGTAGATAATAAGTCCATGTTCGTGGAAAAAGAACAGTTTGTGGCATTCATATGTCATATAGTTAATGTAACGACGCAAATGAAAAAGAAAAGCGATAAAATACAGACTATAGTAGCAGCAGCAGGTAGATTCTTGGACATAACGGACATTCAGGCAGAACATATACTTCAAGATGGCTTCAAGATCACTTTGCCTCTACAACAACATCAACTACTACCTCATACATATACTGTGTACATTGACTCATACGCTGCTTTGCCACTTTGCAAATGTCAATGCTAGAAACCTTTAGTTTATTTTAGTTATACTTTTTATACTCTTTTTTTATACCACTATGCAAAAAAAACTCAGGACAGTGTTAGTTTTACTATTTTTATGCTTATGTCTATTATTATATGTTTCAGTGTTTCAATGTTTAGATGTTTACTGTTGCACCGAGGGACTGAGAGAAACGCAATTTCGGTCCTGTGTATGTCCTGCACTGTACATATTGCAGATCTGACAATAAAGTTGACTTTGACTTTGACTTTGATATACATACCCTGTTAAATTCAGTCGAATCCTCAGGAAACAGTCAAGGGAAACCAAAAGGAGCAGAACAACCTATGGTACCTGAAATAGCAGAACAACAACTGGCCACTAAACCACAAAAGAAAAAGCAGACCAGCAAATAGAAAATATTGCAGCAGAATAATGGCTGTAAGAAAAGAAAAATAAAGAAAAAAGAAAACCTCAAGTTCAAGGAAATTAGTTGATTAGGACTCTTTAGTGTGACGATGAGATTGGTGGTTTTATTGCGTAAAGCCTCAGGAAATAGAGGGTGTCAGGCTATATATTTTTTTTTAAACAGTGTAGCTTGTATGATAGGATATAAGAGGAAACATATTTTTTATTTTATTTAATTTTAATTTTATTTTTTGTCATGTGGTCCACACCCCATATCAGTTGGTGGCGGTAATGCACCTCGTTGTTTGCCAACCGCCATAAAACTCCACTAAGAAGAAGAAGAAGAAGAAGATACAGGATGCCATCACCCTGTGGACCCCAACCTGAGAAGAGGGTGGGCCTGACCACAGATAAGAAGTGGATAAGAAGAAGAGGTTTCTTCTATAAACCTGTTGTCTGTCAGCTTCTTCTTCACCTTTAATCTTCTCACATGACTCTTCAGACTTTCTACAGCTGTATGTGCAGCACAAATATACAAACATTAAACTCTGACTAAATCCTAAAGAAGTTTAATGAAGTTGATTTATTTGTTGACAGGAAACAGCATAAATTTTCTCTTTATCTTTAGCAGTGGCAGCTGGTGGACTTTTCTCCTGAGAGGGGGGGGGGGGGTGTTGTAACACACACACACACCACACCCCTTTACTCACACCAATGCATTCAATACAACACAGAAGTATTTTTGCTCCACCTTCGACTTTGGGGGCAGAGGATAACAAATATATAAATATGAAAAACACTTAGAGCTTGCCATGCCACTTTGAACTGAAGAAAAATGACAAAAACGTAGACAACCGAAGATATACCAGCGTTACAATTTTCAGCTTTTTTGGCTGTGTTCGTTTTGCTTGGAGTTTTAATAACAAATTTAACAATGGAATTGTTCAACTCGGCTCTTGAAAGAAATATCACCTTTATTAGGCCTGCTTATTTTATAATAAGTGGTTTCATTGACTTACCATATGTGAAGTATTACTGTCTTTCTGTCTTTTATCTACATTTTTTCAGTGCTTGGAAACACAGCTGTTATGGTTGTAATTAGCCTGGTTAAAACCAGACCCTTGTCCTTCACTTCACTTTGTACTAGGGTCTGGGACTTCTCTCATAGACAAGGATTTCTCCGGTAGATTTTTGACCGGACCAATCAGAGAACAGAAGGCGGAGTTTTGAACGACGTCGACTGACGTCGTCAGTTAAAATGGCTGCTACCACGAAGGAATTTTCATGAAAACAAGGTAAAAAACTATTATTTCTTTGCTGAGAAAAAATATATTTCTTAGCTGACGTTATATCAGAAGTGTTCCTGAGCTTAACAATACGTGTATGGTTCGTTCTTTCGTTATTCCGTTTCAAAATAAAAACCAAATAACCGAACAAGCTTTGGTTATTTGGTTTTTTCGTTTTAAAACGAAATTACAAAAACGGTTTTTAAACGGTTTTTTCGTTATTTCGTTTTTAAAACGAAATTAGAAAAACGGAATTGCCAAAAATAAAAAAAGGAGAACGTTTTGGTTTTTGGTTAAACCAAAGACGAGCTTTTATTTTGTTAATTGAACACGGGAGCTTATGGCGGAACCGGAAATGAACTCCCGGTGCTGTGCGAATTTCTGTTCCCCCGTGAGAATCTGAGCTGCGTGAAGCTGACACCCCACCACCCACGTCAAACCAGCACTAACCATTCATACTACTGTATTTGCTTTAATTTTTGACGTGTGTGGGGTGTCAGCTTGTAATCAGTTCCCCCTGTGTCGGGAGCGCGCACTGCACCCGAGAGGCGGATCCGACCGTGTTCAAGGCGCATCTCTCTGTGAAACGAGTCCACACTATCTTGTCACGGTTATAACTCATTTTAATACTCCTGGTGATAAATAAATAAATATAAACCCTCCACTAACAAAATAAACCTGGTCTTGTGTGGGGTGTTAGAACCTACAGCTTTTTTTTTTTTTTTTTATCGCTGACAGAATCTAGATTTGGTCATGTAACCTGCCAAATACAAATTTTAATAATAATACAAATTATCAGTCAGCCACCAACACATCATATATATTTATAATTTTTATTACTAATATTAAAGGATGGAAGCAGCTGTTAGCAGGACAAGAAAACTTCCTGCAAAGATAAGTGTAGGCTTTCTGGTAGGCTAAATCTCGTTCAAAATTAAAAATGACTGGAGAAATTTTTTTTCTAGCTGCTATTTTTGTTAGTTAATGTCTGTTTTTTCCATTATTTGAGAGAAAAAATGATTTTAGAAATAACAAAGTCAGAGTCAGAGATTCTTTATTGTCATTTGCACCACATGTGGTTCATGTGATGAAACGAGATTATGTACACAGGGTCCCAGTTACATCCAACAACAAAATGTAAAAGAAGAACAGTAATAACATCTAAGATATGAACTAAGAAAAACATCAACTAAAAATACACTAAGCACTAATATCATAAAAACATCACTTCAAACAGCAGCTGTGTGAGCAGATGTGCACAATGAACATAGCAACATGAACCAGATCAGCAGCAACATGATGTGATATTTCACAGTGATTATTCTTATTATTTATTTATTCATGAGTCTAACAGCCTCAGGGTAGAAGCTGTTCCTCAGTCTAGTTGTTCTACACTTGATGCTCCTCAACCTCCGTCCTGAAGGGAGTGGGTCAAAGAGTGTGTGTGCTGGGTGAGTGAGGTCTTTCATGATGCAGGTGGCTCTCTTCCTGCATCTGGAGGTGTAGATGTCTGTGATGGTGGGGAGACTGACTCCAACATCTTCTGTGCAGCCTTCACCACTCTCTGCAGAGCTTTCCTCTCTGCAACTGTGCAGCCTCCATGCCACACGTTGATGCTGGAGCACAGGATGCTCTCCACTGCACACCTGTAGAAGGAGGTGAGGACTGGGCTGCTCAGACCAGCTCGTCTCAGCCGTCTGAGGAAGTAGAGTCTCTGATGACCTTTCTTGATCAGGCTGGTGGTGTTGTTGCTCCAGCTGATGTTATCATTCAAGTGCACACCCAAGTATTTGTAGGTGGAGACCACTTCCACTGCAGATCCTCTTCTGTTCAGTGGGGTGTGGGTGAGTTTGTTCCTGTGAAGTGGATACATGTTTTTTTAAATCTATTATAAAAAGCAGTGTTTGAGTTGTTACACTGTTTAATATATAATTGCCAGATTCACTCACATGTCGCAACTGATGGTAAGGCTGGTGCACCTCTCTTAAGACCCTACCAACCGGTTTCTCCAGCATGTATCCCAATAGATGACAAGTATCCCGTCATAAATTTCCGTCCGTAGGATGGTCCTGTCAAACACACACACAAATGTAAAATGTTATCTGATGTACTGCGGTCAAACCAGTCAACATTAGCTCTCTCTTAAAGATTTGTGTGGCTCATACATGGTGCATTACAATAAGAGAAACAGAAAGTGCCCCTGCAGTCAAGAAACAATGAGAGAAAATGAGATTCATATTTATAAACAATATACAATTATGCCATACTTATTACTTTCACATACCTATAATATATCAAGAATAAATATGTCACAGTTTTAGATTTTGTATAAAAGAGCAAGTCAAAGTGCCTCTTTCAGTTTGCTTTTCTATGACCTCTATTCAAAATTCATATTTCATGTTCAGTGTTACAAAGAAGAAGTTAATATTTATTTGTTTGATGGCTGTTACTATTTTTTCCTGAAAAGGTGCTTACGATCGAGATGTATATATATATATATAGTATATATATATATATACTATA